>PVIJ01016843.1:0-31393 GCA_004024925.1 Scalopus aquaticus | reverse complement strand
CAATCTGAAGAAGAAGAAATTAAGAAATCCATCCCCTTCAAAATCGAAACCAAAAGATTCAAATATCTGGGAATAAATCTAACAAAAGACATAAAGGACTTATACAAAGAAAACTACAAAACTCTGTTGAAAGAAATAGAAGAAGACACAAGAAGATGGAAAGGCATCCCCTGCTCATGGATTGGAAGGATTAACATTAACAAAATGGCAATCCTACCAAAAGCAATGTACAGATTCAACGTTATTCCAATAAAAATCTCAATGACATTCTTCAAAGAAATAGATCGACTACTGATGAAATTCATATGGAACCACAAAAAACCTCGCATTGCTAAAGCCCTCCTAACTAAAAAGAAAGAAAACGGAGGAATTTCACTCCCTGATTTCAAACTATATTACAAAGCCATAATAATTAAAACAGCATGGTACTGGAGCAAAAACAAACAGAAAGACCAATGCAACCAAATAGAATACCCAGAATTAAAGCCACGTATCTATGAACAACTAATCTTTGACAAAGGAGCAAAGAAAATGCACTGGAACAAGGACAGTCTATTCAATAAATGGTACTGGGAAAACTGGACAGCCACATGCAAAAAGATGAAGCTAGACTACTACCTCACACCCTGCACAAAAGTCAACTCAAAATGGATAAAAGACCTGGAGTAAGACCTGAAACCATAAAATGTATAGAAGAAAATATAGGCAAAACTCTACACAACATACATCTCAGCAAAATCTTGAAAGACACATCCCTCAAAGTGAAGGAAGTGAAAGACAATATAAACAGATGGGATTATATCAAAAATAAAAAGCTTCTGTACAGCAAAAGAGCCATTAACCAAAACTAACAGACACCCTACCAACTGGGAAAAGATCTTTGCACACAATACATCTGATAAAGGACTGATAACAAAAATTTACAAGGAACTCACACAACTCAACAACAAAAAAGCCAATAACCCTATCAAAAAATGGGCAGAAGAGCTCAAAAGGCACTTCTCCAAGGAAGAAAAGCAAATGGCCAACAGATACATGAAAAAATGCTCAACATCACTTATAATCAAGGAAATGCAAATCAAAACCACTCACACCTGTCAGGATGGCACACATTAAAAATACAGGCAACAACAAATGCTGGAAAGGATGTGGAGAAAAAGGAACTCTTCTACACTGCTGGTGGGAATGTGAACTGGTCCAACCACTCTGGAAAGCTGTATGGCAATTCCTCAAACTGCTCATCATGGAGTTTCCATACAACCCAGCAATACCACTTTTGGGAATCTACCCAAAGTTACACAAAAACACTAATCCGAAAGGATACATGCACCCGTATGTTCATTGTGGCACTGTTCACAATAGCAAAGGTATGGAAGCAACCCAGATGTCCAAAAATAAATGATTGGATCAAGAAGATGTGGTATATATACACAATGGAATACTATTCATCATGGAAAGAAGATAAACACATGCAATTTGCAGTGACATGGATGGAATTAGAGGGGATCATACTCAGTGAAATAAGCCAGAAAGAAAGAGAAAAATATCGAATGGTTTCACTTATAAAAGGACTATAAGGAAACCAAATAGGAGAGAGACAATCAGCGGGGGGCCTGGGGTGGGAGGTGGAGGGAGGGAAGGAAAAGCGCACAAAATGGAATAGAAAAGAACTCAAGGGACCATGGAGATGGATCACGGGTGAATTGGTGGTGGGCTACCTAAGGGGAATACAAAATGTAAAAGACATAAATAACAATAAAAGTGTATATTAAAATAAAAAAAAAGAAAAGGGTCTGAAACAGCCAGATAAGTCTGGGAGGAAATGAGGCAAATCAAAATTAAGATAAATGCTGCCATTGCTAACCTCCCCACGGGCCCCTCATCCACATCAGTTTCATCCAGTCCAGGACCAAAAGCCAAGAGCAGCTTCTTCACATGTCTCTCTGCTCCAGGTCTCCTTGCTCTCCATTGCTTCCTTCTTCAGTCTCCTCTCCAGCTAATTCTCTTCCCTGCTCAGCTCCACCCTCCCTTGGGTGGGGTAGGGGACCTGAAACCTCCCCTTTTCCTGGGGACCACCCTGTTGCAATAAGACATGGCGATTTTCCATTGGATCAGTTTGTCTGAGCTCTGCCAGTCCAAAAGCCAGAGAATCAGGCTATTGAGAGGTTAAAGACATTTTTCTCCATTTAGTCATTTGTTGTTGTTGCTGTTATTATTTCTTAATTTCTCTGAGAGAACATGCACAAAGGTGTACTCGTTGTGGGTTTGGGAATCACTAGTGATACCATAATCAATGCAATAGGTGTGTTGCTGGGGTTGGATGTAAAAGGAATACAGATGATGAGTCTAGAGGGTTCTCTTTGGCAGGGTAAGAAGGGCTGTACAGTACCCCAGGAAGAGTGGACAGTTGGGTTGGAGGAGAGGGCACTATAGGCAAAGGGCTCAACAGCAAAGTAGAAATGAGGGTGGATTAATATTAATCATGTGGGCAGACTCCACTTGGATAGAGGCACGTTCACTATCCACCTAGCTGGGCCAAGTGGAAGACAAAGTTAAATGGCCTCTGACAAGCAGGTTGGAAAAGTAGAGTATGTTCTGAATATCTTCTTTGGCTTCTAACTTTGATTATTGTTACATCATATGCATAAACAGGAAGAAATTATACATATGTATTTCCCAGAGGCTACTGCTAAGCCAAAGGGGAAAGAACATTTGCATTTCTTAAAGAATTGATTGAGATTCTAAAGCCACTCCGGAAAGTTAATGGTAAAAATGCACAGCTTGAAAGACTGCTTTTTGGCATGAAAGAGGAGACCAGATTGACTCTAACTGTGACACAGGTTTTAATTAAGTGTTTATAATGAGACATTTATAGCCACTCAAGAGGCCTTTTTGGTCCTTTGGGGAGGAGACATGAAGGAGGAGATGTCTGTGATTCTAGCAGAAATTAATATATAAATGAACTTTAACGTGCCGTTAGAAGAATGAAGTAGGAAGACATACTTTGTGAGGTGAAACTTGTCACACAAATTAAAACTGAATACAGTGGGGGGAAAACTTGGGAAATATATGTTAACTCTTCAAAACACATGCTCCTGGAAACCAGTGTTAATACAGATTAGGAAATTAGATAACACTTTTAAGTTAATTAACTCACATTTGATTTTGATTTAATAAGCATCATGTTAAGTAAATACCAAATGTTCCCTTAAGTCAATAGAACTGGAAATCAACTGCCACAAAATAGATGAATCTCTGTTTCTTATGGAGCCACTAAACTCAATCAGTGGTTTGCTGTGAATTCACAATGACAGGCCAGGCCAGCTAGATAGACAGGGTCTTGGCTAAAACTAGACTGTATGTTATTAATAGCAGGGCTGAACTATAAAATAGTAGCTAAATTTCCTCCCAGCTTCATACCTTCAAACACATGGTTTCAAACTTCTCTAATGCTGCAAATTCTAGCTATAATCTCCCTTAAACCAGATTTTGTCTTTGAAATAGGATTGGTGTCTGATATTTATGCTTTCTATTTTGTTTCCCACTTACATTTAACTGGGAATATGTGGGATACTTCATAGTGTTGGTCAGCTCTTTCCAACTAGTATTTGTCTGCCTATATGAAGACCCAGGGTTAAAAACAAAAAAGCATTAAGAGAAGCTGCTTGAAGTTGGTAGGCCAATTGCTGTTTGTAGCCATTACTCTGGTGACAGAACAAGATTAATATACTGTCTTCCAGAATATTCCCTGAACCACAATGCCAGAATGAGTCCCCATTTTGTGCGGTAACCCAACAGTAATATTCTAGGAAACTGGAAAATATCTATTCCCTTCAAGATAGTGCAGAATCTGGCTATGGTTCCTTTCTACCTTTGGAATGCTCTCAAGGACTCAGAGCACTCCTATATGCCCCAAATGGCATCTTCTCTGACCCCAATGCAGGCATAGATTGAGACCTGAGAGTCATTGGGAAATGAACACTGTTTTATTTTGGCTTTAGTTTTTAGTTCTCAGAAACAAAATCAGGTATACTAATGGTGTATCAGTATTCTTCCATGCCTAGTTGATGACCAGAGATCAATAGTGAGGGATTTCACCTCCTGCCTTGTGCATGCAACATTAAAGTGCAGGTTGGAAGCATGCAGATTGAGAAGTGTGAAGAAGTTGCAGTTCTCTCTCTTCTTTCCGTTCTCCTCTGGGTTAACAGATACCATTAGACAGCAGGCACCATACTAAGCTCAAGGGGAACAGCTTAGGAAAGTGCCCTTAAATCTTTAGAGAAAAATTGTGTTTAATCAGTATTGCACTAAGAAAGTTTTCCTGCAGGTATGCTTGCCTCTCTGCAGTTCTTAGGTCTGAATGTCTGGAAGGCTCTTTTCTCTAAAGAGTTGAAACATGCCTTCAAGTCTTTTCTTAACTGTTCTCTTCTTAAAGAGGTCTTCTCATCACTCAGTATAAAATTGTACCTTCCCAGCATGCTTATACTCCTTTAGCCCATTGGATTTTTCCTTTTCCCATAGTACAGTCACTCTCTAACATGCCATATGATTTCTTTATTATTTCTTTTCTTAATTATCTGTCTCTCTCCCTAATTCCTGCTGATTGTATATTTATGAGAGAAGTATCTCCTTTTCTTCTCCTTTACCTTCTTTGTTTTCTATTCCCCATACTTTCCTTCCCTTCTCCCTTTTTTTTGTGTCTGATGTATCTCAAGCACCTAGGACAGACAGGTACATAATAAGTAGCATATTTATTTTGACAAACTAGATGCTTGTGTATTACTATCTCAATCAAGATGAAGAACATTTACTTCCCCCCAGAAAGTTCCCTTATGTGCCTTTCCAGTCAGTTCAGAGGCAATGAATGCCACCTCAATACCATACTATCTTGATTATTGTATTTTTATAGGAAGTCCAGAAATCAAGTAGTGTAAATTCACCAATACTATTCTTTTCCAATGTTTGAGCAGCTACTCTCCATCATTTTTATTCTCATAGACTCAATTTATTGACTTTAAAAATATCTTGTTTTTATTTTAATACCATACCTTGTTGATTACTGTGCATCAGGGAGTATGATACCTCCATTTTGGTTCTTTTTATTCAGGATTATTTTGACTTTTCAAAGTCTTTTGTGATTCCATTCAAATTTTAAGATATTTTTGATTGAATGGTTTCACTTATAACAAGAGTATAGGGGAACCAAACAAGAGAGAGACACCCAGGAGGGAGGGGGAGGATAAGGGCTCAAAATGGGGTAGAAAAGAGTACAAAGGATGATGGTGATGGGTCACAGGTGAATCAGTGGTGGGTTACCCAAGGGGAATACACAGTGTAAAGAATATAAATAACAATAAAAATATTTATAGATAAAAAAACAAATTTTAAGATTTTTTTGGTTCTCTTTCTGAGAAGAATGCTATTGGGATCTTAATAGGGATTGCATTGAATGTCTTTACATGGTAGAATGGTCATTTGGACAATATTGATTTTTCCAGTCTGTGGGAGGTTGTATGATATAAGGAATTTATCAGTTTACTGTAGGTTCTCCAATTTGGTGGCATACAGATATTCATAGTAGTATTTTATGATCTTTTATAGTTCTGTGGTAGCCATCACAATGTCTTTTCTTTCATTTATGATTTTATTTATGTGAGTTTTCCCTTTGTTTTTCTTAATGAGTCTGACCAAAGTTTGTCAATTTTATTGATTTTAAAGAAGCAGCTTTTCATTTCATTAATCTGTATATTTTTTGTTTCTATTTCATTTATTTCCACTCTGATTTAAATTATTTCCCTCCTATTGATTTTGGGCTCAAATTGTTCTTCTTTTTCTAATTACTTTAGGTAAATGGTTAGATTATTTATTTGTATTTTTCCATAATTCTTGAGATTGGCCTATGTTGCTATAAACTTCCCTCTTAGTACTGCTTTTGCTGCATCCTAAAGAGTCTGGCATGTGGCAGTTTTATTGTCATTCATCTTCAGACACATTTTGATTTCTCCTCTGATAGCTTCAGTAACCCAGTTCTTTGTAGCTTGTCGTTTTTTTTCTCTGAAGAGTGGTTATTCTTGCTTCATTGCTGAACTTGCTAACTTTTTCCATTACCCCAACTGTGTACCTCCACATGACATTTCTTACTTTCTATTTCTACCTGTGGTATGGTGCTTTCAGTTATTTCTTTTAATGACTAATAATCCTCCTTGAGACATAATAAAAATCCTACACATAATTCTGAAATTTATACTTACTATAAAGCAGAACCCAAATATTTATAGACCTTCTGTGATTTCCCAAAACATAGTTAGAAGCCATATTTCCTATGTTCACTCACAGTTCTTTACATATCCCTTCTTTATAGCAGCAATCATATTGTATTGTAATTGTTTCTCTGTCTCTCCCACTGTAATATCTTTAAATTACTGTATCTTATTCATTTTTGCATTCCCAGACTATGCTTAGTGTCCTTTAACTAATCATTGATGAATATATGAAGAACTGGAAATGAAAGTTAAATAGCTGAGTATATTTTCACCTTTATTTTTACACTGGAAATTTGTTTCTTCTCCAATAGATGATGATGATGATGATGATTATGATGTGTGTGTGTGTGTGTGTGTACACCTCTACATCTGGTGATATTTCTTTAAATGTCATCTTCTTTTATCTTTACATTTGTACCTATGCTGCAAATTCTGAATTAGTTGGAAAAAGGTTCTGTGTAAAAGAGAGTAAAGATTTCTGGTAGGTAATGGCCCTGTAATAGACCCAACTTTGCTGACTGAAATAAAAGAAAAAGTACTTGTCCAATTCATTTTTGTATGTTTTGTTTTATTGTTATTGTCATGTCATACATATGTTTACTTTAAAATGAAATGCACTGGAGAATGTCCTCCAGAACTAGAATAGAAATTGTACTTGGATTCTAAGTGACTGGGTAGATTTTGAAGTTAGAACCCTTTTCTTTTGAATGCATGTATTCTTTTTTTGTTTCCTCTAGTATTCATATCCAAGGTAGTATTAATCTGGAAAAAGTTCTAAGTGAAATATTCAGGCAATTTTGCATGAAAAAACTTTTTCTTCCCAAGTGGTGTCCTTTACTATTGTCTCCATACCTTGAAGTATTGAGAACATAATTTTTAAAGATTTCAAATAAAGTATCTTCCTTTTCTAATTTAAATTTTTTATTTCCTCTGGAGAAGGCCTGATCTTTTCTCATGGAAATTTTTCATTATGTAATTTTCTTTTCTCAGATATTAAGCATAGAATTGAGAAAAAAGAGCTCAGGAAAGTCAAATTAGCTATACTTCTTCCCAACTAGAACAATTATGTGATTTGCATCCTGTGTTTCCTTTTAAGATTCATTAAAAGGTAAAAGATTTATGTGATCTGAAGAGAACCCAGAATATTCTTTATAACATTTATTAACTATGTAGTAACTTTGATAATATAAAGAACTAAACTAAACTTCATAATTTTAAATATAAAAGTTGGTAACCACACTCATGGCAGACAAAATTTAGTTACTTAGGCAAAAATGTAATTATTTTCTACATTGGTAATATTCATATAATACTGATGTATGACTAGTTAAATGCAAATTAAAAATAAAATACAAAATGACCCAGTAAAAGTATTTAAATTATATTTTAAAGGTTCATTGAAATTTAAAGTTTATTTAGGAAGTTTTATAATCTAATCCAAGTTCTCATAGCATTTTTATATAAGGAAATGATGATCCAGAGAATTTACTAGGCAGAACTGATATGTTCTAGGACTTTTTATGCTATTGTGTTTCCCCCAAAAGGAAATAAATTTTTGATTGTTTGAAATTGTTGTTTATGAAATTATATGTTTTTAAAATCAGTACCTATCTACATTCTTGTAAAAGATTCAAATAATAAGTAAGGATGTAGAGCAAAATATGTGATTCCCCCTTGTGGTCTTGCAATCACTTATACATGCACATTCACACACATTACCACATTAAAATTTAATAGCATAATTTTTAGTTATTTCACTGCTATTTTATATACGTATATGTACATATGCACATATATCAATATAGTGGATATTTTGTCTTGGTTTGTATTGCAAAGAAGCATTTGTGACTTGCCTTTTTCTACTTAATGTTGCCTAGAGAACATTTTCTGGCAAAATTGGTTCACACTCTCCCTTCTAAAAACTGTATAGTCTTACCCTACCCTACTCTCCTTCAGATATGAAGAAGAAATAAAGATTTTCTGAGACAAACATAAGCTGAAGGCGTTTACCATCTCTAGACATCTCTTTCAAAAAATGTTGAAAGAAACCCTCTTATCTAATTCAAGGAGAGAAAATACCCAAAAACCTGGACAAGGAAGTAGAACCAGACAATGAAGACAAAAGGTAGTAACAGATCCTCATATATCAATAATCACCTTAAATGCATATAGACCAAAAGCACCAATCAAAAGTCACAGAGTGGCTGACTGGATCAGAAAACAAAACCTTCTGAACTTTCTGTTGTTTCCTGCCACACCATATGAGCTCCAAAAATAAACCCAGGCTCAAAGTAAATAGATGAAAAACAATTCTACAAGCAAAAGGGACCTACAAGGGGGTAGAACAGTCCGATAAAAATGACCTCCAGCTAAAAAATGTAACAAGAGACAGTAATGGTCATTAAATAATGATTAAAGAAAAAATACGTCAGGAAGATATAACATTTATCAATACATGTACACTGAAGTGAAGGAGCGTAAAGATATATAATACAATTATTAACAAACCTGAAAATAGACACTGACACCAACACAATCACTGTAGGGGACTTCAACACTGAACTGTCATCAATGGACAGATCAACCAGGCAGAAAATCAATCAGTAAACAATAATCATAAATGAGGAACTAGGGCCTCCCTGGTGGCGCAGTGGTTAAGTGCTGCACTGTGGAGCTGTTGGCAGCGGCGACACGAGTTCGATGCCCTGCCAGGGAGAATCCCACATGGTACAGCAGACCTCTCCTGCTGTGCCCGCTGCTCCCCTCAGCAGTGTGTTTCTGTTGATCTCCCTATTCTGCTCCCCACTCTGTCTCTGGTGAGCCCTCTCGCAACCCCATGCCTTTGGTCTGTGCCCTAGCTTGTATGCATAAATAAATAAATCTTTAAAAAAAAAATGAGGAACTAGACTATATGGTATTAATAATAAACATTTATAGGACACTGCATTCCCCAAAAGCTGAGTACAAATTCTTCTTAAGGCCATGTGGAATACTCTCCAGGAAGGTCCACATGTGGGGTCACAAAACAAATACCAATAAATTCGTGAAGATTGATCATTTCAAGTAACTTCCCCGCTCACAATGGTATCAAACTAGAAACCATCACAAAACAAAGCAGAGGACTTCCTCTAATAATTGGGTATTTAACAACATGATACTGAGTGACCTTTGGATTAATTAGGAAATTAAAGAAGAAATTTTTTTAAAAACCTGAAGACAAATGAAATTATCAGAACCTATGTGATACAGCAAAAGCAGATCTAAGAGGAAAGTATGTAGCAATGCAAGCCCACATCAAGAAACAAAGAACTCAAATAAATAATCTAATTATGCCCTAAGTAACTATAAAAAGAAAGAACAAACAAAGCCAAAGCCAGTAGAAGGAGTGAAAAAATAAAAGTTACATCAGAAACAAATGAAATGGAAATAAAAGAGACATTCCAAAAGATCAATGAAAGCAAAAGCTTGTTCTTTGAAAAAATAAATAAGCTAAAAACCTCTCAGTTCACAAAGAAAAAGAGGGAGAAAACTCTAATAAATAAAATCAGATATGAAAGAGAAGTAACAACAGATATCTCAGAAGTACAGAGGAATATAAGAGGCTACTACAAACATCTATGCCAATAAATTGAACAAGCAACAAGACTATTTCATAGATGTATGCAAACTTCTGGGGCTGAATGAAGATGAAATAGAAAACCTCAACAGATCAATTACAATGCAGGGAATTGAAACAGTAATCAAAAGTGCACTAAAAGCAAAAGCCCAGAACCAGATGATTTGACTACTGAGCTCTACCAAAACTTCAAAGGCAAACTAGCACCTACCTCTCTCAAACTCTTACCACCAAATTAAAGAATATTGAACACTACAAATCACATTTTGTGAGGCCAACATTACACTGATACCAAAAGCAGACAAGGACATCACAAAAAGCTATATTACTGATGAACACAGGAAAAATCCACAACAAAATCTTAGCAAACTGAATTCAACAATGCATTCAAAGGATGATACATCCTGAGCAAGTGGTAATTATTTTAGGGATACAAAGATGGTTCAAGATCTGAAAATTGATGTAATTCATCACAACAAAAGTAAAGATAAAAATCATATGATTATGTAATATGTGTATGATAAGATTCCACATACATCTGTGATAAAAAACTACCTGTCCTCTCTCCCTTCTATCCCCACCCCCCCACATTGGTCTTATTTCTCTGGAAAACCCTAATGCATGTAGAATAAATACTGATTTGTTTTGACATTATACATTTACATAGGAGTGACAAATTTGTTTGCAGTCATGCCTCCTTTGGCTTATTTTTTTCTTTTTTTAATTTATTTTTTAAAGATTTATTTATTTATGCGTACAAGCTGGGGTACAGGCCAGAGGCGTGGGGTGGTGAGAGTGTTCACCAGAGACAGAGTGGGGAGCAGAACAGGCAGATCAACGGAAATACACTGCTGAGGGGAGCAGCAGGCGAGGCAGGAGCAGTCTGCCGCACCATGTGGGAATCTCCCAGGCCGGGCTTTGAACTTGGTTTGCTGCTGCCCACAGCGCCACAGTGCAGTGCCTAACTGCTGCTCCACCAGGGAGGCCCTCTTTTTTCTTTTAACACTTGTTTTGATTTTCAGGTTTTTGGGGGACAGAAACTTATGTTTGCAAACTTACATTTGCTCAGTATTTGCTATCTATGTTATAGAGGATCAATAAAATTCAGAAAATAATAAATGTTGGATAATTAACCATTTATAATATGTTCATACACATTATTTAATATATTAACCTGTAGGATAATTGAAAGTATTCTTGTTTTAGAGATGAAAAATAAGAATAAAACCAATATCGAGTATTTAATTGAAATTTCTGGGCTAAGCACAGCAGAGAAATAATCTGTAAACCTATAGCACCCCATGGCATGGATGTTCTTACTACTCCTAATTTACAGATGAACACACAGAGGAACACATCTACTCAATGATTGGGCTAGAAGTTGAACTCTGCTCAACTGATTCCAATGGAGCCTGTGCTTTTTATTCCCAGGGAGAGGTGTTTTTTCATCTCCCATCCCACCCCCACCCCTCCCCCATGGACAAGATACATCTCAGAGTCTTATTTCTGGAACTCAGTTAAAAGTCTGCTATTCAATTATGACACAAATCAAATAATTCTAGGCATAAAACCAGTGAGTGTCTTGCCCCTCCTGAGTTAGAGATTCTCATTTATGGCTATTAATATTGAAAGGGAAGAGATAAGTCTTTATATCAATCATCAATTCTGTTCTGCCTTCACTGCAGAACTGCAAGTCAAATATGGGGATAGTTTGAGGCACCTGAGGAAATAAAAGGAAGCAGAAGATTAGAGTGTTTAGGAGCAATAGGTATCTTAGATTTTTATCCTATTCCTTCCTGTGATAAAGAAGCTGAAGAAGGGGATTAAGTAAACTGCTGAAGATATATTAGACTAGGGCCGCTAAAATTTAATGTGTCCTGTGGAGTATGAGTGGAACATATGCATATACAGAAGTACAAATACATGACCCCCAAAATTAAAATAAAAATTAAAAAAATAAAAAATAATGTACACATGAAATCTTGAATCCTATTAAAATGTAGGTTCTGATTCTATAGGGTTGGGATGAGGCTCAGGAGTCTGCATTTTTTAAAAGATTTTTTAAATTTATGCATAGAAGGACTGGGGCGTAGGCCAGAGGTGGGAGTGGTGGTGAAAGAATTCACCAGAGACAGAGCGGGGAGCAGGACAGGTAGATCTACTGAGATACACTGTTGAGGGAAGTAGTGGGCGAGACAGGAGAGGTCTGCTGCACCATGTGGGTTAGGGCCAGGATTGAACTTGTGCTTCAGTGACTGGCGATAGCTTGACTGCACTGAATCTTTAACCCCTGTGCCACACGGGAGGCCCAGGAGTCTACATTTTTCTAACAAGCTTATAGGTAATGCTTCTGCTCCATGGGCTGCATGTGAGTAGGAAGGGAGAGACAGTATGAGATAGAGGTTACTAGAAATGGAAGGAGGGAACAAGGTTTTAATAGATCCTGTAAAAGGTGGCTGATCTCTACATTGTTTATTAATTCTTATTGATGATGACATGATTTCAAATGCTATCAAGGGGGTTAAGAATTTTAACAGACTTGAACAATAGATTTTTAGTATGCTTAAGGTTTGGCAAAATTAATATAATACAAAGAATACTGTAACAGTACCAATGTGTATAAGACCTAGAGGCCATGGTTGCTTGTAAGTTTATTGAGTCAATAGGATGATGTAGTTAATATTAACAAAAATACAGTATGTGAGAAAAGGGAGGTGATGCTTCCTTTCATAATAAAGTTATAACATGTCTAGAAGATGTGCTCAGTTCAGTATGTGTCACATTAAAAAGGATATTAGAAGCCAGAAGTGTGTCCAGGTGAACATGTATAGAGACATCTGTGGATGAGGCATCTAAGAATAGTTAAAAAATATTGGGTGTTTAACCTGAGGATAAAAGTGACATACCCAGTATATAAATCCAAATATTCAAAAGGACACCATGTGTTTGATAATATTAAACTTGTTTTGTGGTAACTAAAATAATTAAAAGTAGAAACTAGAGATATTGCAACATAATCTAAGGCAGCTGTGGGGAAACTGAGGAAGAGAACTGTCTTGGAGTTGAATTCCACCTATGTGGCATTGACTAAAATCACTTATCTACTATTCATTTCAGATTTCCCATTGTTAAAACTGGGGACAATCTTCCTCTCTGGTGGTTATAGAGTCAAATAAATAATATTTGAAAAAAGATGGTCATGCTTGCTAGCATGCTGACTCAATCACTTTTAAAACAATGTCTTAGTTAGAGCAGTGTAGCTACAAAGTAGAAGCAATAAGTTCCATGTCACTAGAAGGGTACGAACTGAGGACAATTAACATTTTGGGATTTGGGAGAACCTTGCACAGAGGTTTGCTGCCAGACAGGAGGTGGATGTACAATGAACATGATTTACAGGGTCCCTTCCAATTTTAAGATGCAGGCTGGCATCACTACTCTCTTTCCTCGGCTTTTAAAAATGCAGGTGGAAAATTGCTTCATTCAATTTGTAATACTACTCACTTCTCAATGCAAGGAGGCAGAAACAGAGTTTATCTTCAGCATTTCATTCTCTGCTCCCCAAATGAATCATTTTTTCTTCTTTGAATTCTAAAATGGTAATTTCTATATTATAAGGATATTGAGGGACTATGTAGCATACAGAGTAGCTTTCCAGGTCATCTGATTTCAGAAGAGCAAAGACTCATTTGCACTATAAGAATACTCTAAGAGTAACATCATTTTTCAGATTGTCCTTCTCCCTATAATACACACCCTTCTTCATCTCACCTACCTAATCTTTCCTGTCCTACTTGCTTCCTCCTTGAAGTCTTCTTGTCATGGTCCAGATCATACTAACATATTCCTTGCTTTTATAATTTACATCTCCATCCTCATGGGGCATAGGCAACATTTTGCCTTTATTATTTCCCCAGGCACATATTTTTTTTTAAAAAAAGATTTATGCATACAAGACCTGGGGTTTAGGCCAGAGGTGTGGGGTGGTAAGAGGATTCACCAGAGACAGAGTGGGGAGCAGAACAGGCAGATCCACTGAAATACACTGCTGAGGGGAGCTGCAGGCGAGACAGGAGAGGTCTGCTGTGCCATGTGGGACGCTCCCTGGCTGGGGATTGAACTCGTGCTGCAGTGGCTGCCGATTGCTTCATAGTGCTGAGACTTAACCCTTTGCGCCACCAGGAGGCCTCTCCTGGGCACATATCTTATCTTATAAAAAAAGACAGTGGAGATAGTGGTTAGAGCATGGTATGAGGAACCAGAATGACTGGGATTCTGTTACCTACTTGCTATGAGCAAGTGAGTTAGCCTTCCTAAGATCCAGTTTCCTCATCTGTAAAATGAGACTCTGAAACTTCCCTCATTCATGTGTCATGAGTATTTAGAGATGAATGAATATGTAAAGCATCTAGTACAGAGGGAGGACAGAAATGATTTTACTATTTATTTATTGTATTCTTTCTCTTTGTATCAGAGAATGTAGCATGAAGAATACAATATTCACTTCAAAAATATTTAAAATAAAATTAAATTGTATCTTTTGGATTTTTTTTAGATTGAAAGCTATTATGAAAATGGTGCTTTCCATACTTTCCTGGGCATATGAATCCCTTGGGAAATCTGATTTGGTAGATCTGAAGTAGGGAATTTTAACCTCACAGCTTTCTGATATTCACATTATTTGGGAAAACTGCAATAAACTCAGAGGATGTTGTGTACCCTAAGCTATTATGTCAGGGTTTCATAAAAAGAGTGGACTTATACCAGCCTCTTAATAATCAAATCACACTGCTACCCTACTGAGCTGAACAAAGACTAGCATGAAGAGGTGGGTAGATGTGAATAAGTAGCATTGCCAACTAGCTAATGTAGCAGCTGTAGTGGGTATTGTGTTCTAAGAGGGCCCAGATGCATTTTATTAACTGAATGGAATTCAAAATTTCAATTTATTTCAAAGCTGTATAACATGATAATTAGAAAACCTAGTGTGTGTGTGTGTGTGTGTGTGTGTGTGTGTGTGTGTGTGTGTGCCCTGAATGGAGATCGCGATTGTCTCACAACAGTCAAGAGACCGGAGCAGATAATTACAATCACTTTACTGTGATAATTGCCAATCTCAGAGTGCTCTAAGGAGAGAATGCCCACATAGCCAATGGCTTTGAAAAGGTATAGCACTGCTCCAGCTTCAGGCATTGTTATCAATGAAGAGATTTTGTCTTTTATGAAGCTGGGCTTGTTAGAAAGGAGTTTTTTTTATATTTTATTTATCAGGTTTCCCTTTCATTCATCAGTCCACAATGAAATGAAATAGTTTTAATGAGGCATGGGTTAGGCTGACACCAAAAAGAAAGAAGAGCAAGGGCCAAGGGAGAAGTAAAAAGACTATTCAGATGAGGAACATCTTCCATTGTGCAAGGACAATCCAGCAGGAGATTTCCTAATGGAAGCATTTACAATTTTCATGGCAGACTTGAAATATAAGCTCAGTCTACTTCCAGGCAGTGAAATAAGTATCTTAAAATATACTCCATACATTTTAATATTCAGTTAGAGGCAAAATTAAAAGACAGGATATCTGAAATATTTCACAGGCCACAACCCAACCAAAGTAATTTCAGAAGAGCAAGTAGTACTCTATCTCCTCATGCTTTAAAATCAAGTCCAGATCTAAGAAGCTGGGTTTTTTTTTTGTCTGTTTTGTTGTTTTAATTCTTTGAACAGAAACTGAAAAATAAGCCCATTAAGCAAGGGTATATGTATGCGAGTTGCACAAACTACATTGTAGCATACATGACCTGACATATTCTATATCAAAAGTGTTCCATCATTTCGATCTTAAAGTAAGTGTTGTTATTGGAAAAAACAACAACAACAAAAAACTCTACTATATCATATTACTTGATGAAGGTTAAGGCCTCCCCAATCCATTGACCAAATGTTAGAGAACAAAAACTCCACATTTGCTCAATATCTTACTTTTTGCAATATTGATGGCATTGATGTCACATTCTTTAGATAGTTGCACATATGAGATTTGGTTGTGACTGAAGGGATTTCTTTTATGATGAGAGAAGTGATACAAGTGCAAGTGGAGGTGGCAAGTTGAGATTTTATATCATAGGAACTCAGGTTGGGAGCAAGTTCCAAGATGTGTTCTATTTCCAGACTGGTAAATGAGATCAAGACCCTGAGAGAGTGAGTTCATGTAGCTGGCAGCCAGACCTCTGCACCCCATGGCGGTGTTCACCAACTAGTCAGATTTTCCTATGGTTTAAAAAAAAAAAGATTAGAAAAGAAAGGTGACCCAAGGTTGCCGATAGAAGTCAAGAGAAAGCTGAGGTCAAAGACAGTAATAGTTTTTAACTAGAAAACAGAAGTTTGTGGTAAATCAAGCAACAGAATGAAATTCAGCAGTGACCCTGTTCTATGAATATAGAATACAGCTATTCACCATATATTCTCCAAAGAAAGGAGAAAAAAGTACTTTGTGAAACAGTTTCAGCTGTTGTCTCAGCTAGTACAAAAATTGCTCATCAAGTAAGAGAAAATTTTAGTGGAAACTGAAGACAATTTGTAGCATAATGATATGCACAAGAAGCCTTTATCTGTATAGAGAATGGATTTGGGTGAAATCCAGAAATTTTCATAATTAAGATCTTGGGAATTTGTGAAAAACTAGATTCTTATCTTTCAAATGGATTAAGTATCTGAATAAATTTACATCTACCTACCTACCTACCTACCTACCTATCTAGGTATACCTACCTATTATTATTTAGGTCTCTTGCTAGCTATCCATCCACCCATGAAGTCATATTTTCTTTTAAACCAGTAATTCTATGTACCAACCATTGTGCCAGGAGGAGGGCTACAGACATGAAGGGATATGTTCTCCTAAAGGAGGAGGTCTAAGATACGTCACCACAGAAGAGCATTTATGATGGTTTAAGGACTGAACTGGTTTAGGCTTGTAAAGAACATAACTCTTATGGTTTACATTTCTTATGCATTCCCACTCACTCTCCTTTTCTGCATCAAGCACTTTGATAGGCGGGCAAACCCGGCAAACCCACTGAGAGTCTCCATCTCTTGATTTTTTTTCCTTCCAGATATTTCTCAAATAATCCTTAATTAATTGGCCCTCCAAGATATGCATCACAGGGGAGCCTTTCAATGAGACATACAGAACATTACAGGAATGAAAGCAAGTGTTCTCACTTTGGTTTTCTGTGACTTTCTTTGGGTTCCTAATGATTTGAGAAGAAACTTGATGACTGTTTTGTTGTTGAACGTGGAACCACCGTGGGTGCCGCTGGTTAGCATGGTTTTAGAGGGAGGGACCAACTTCTGTCTTTTAGGGTCTTAATTACCTCACTTTATTCAACTTCTTTCCTCTCCTTTTCCTACATGAATCACAGTAATTACAAACACATCACATAATGGAACCGTTATTAAATAATCTTTCTTATATTACAACTACCTTTAAAGGTAAATGCTACTTTCATCCACATTTTAGAGATGAGGAGAAGGTGTCCAGAAAGATTAAGTAACCATTGGAATTCATACTGCTTATACACTTTGGCGCTGGGGCTCAAACCCACACATCTGACCCAGAAGATGCTGACTACGAAACCTCTCACACCAAAGTTAACCAGATGAGGGAAGTGTCCCTCATTCACTGTATTGTCACATGCTGTTACAGGTGATGAGAAATTCAAACAGGTCTTCCATCCACTAGACCTTCTCTTGACTGTCCATGTCATCTGATTAACATAGATGGAGAAATATAATTTCTTAATGATATCAAATATCATTAAGCGCTATAGAGCATAACTTAACAGGAGAATTATGAAACACTTCCTAAGTGTGTTCTGGTTGTGGTCCTAGTTCCACATTCATTGGACAAAACAAGATAATTGAGGTAACAAAACGTGCTCAAACCCAGATATTGTATGTTTTCTTATAAATTTAGTTCCCTTACTAGGCAACTAGTAGGTATGAGTTTGCTTGATGAGCAGAAGCAAAGAAAGCTGTTTGGCTTTTAGGGAATTCCATTTCCCCCAATCCTCCCAGACCATTAGAGGATGCTAGATGTGATGGAGGGTCTGTAAAAGTCTTGGACTGGCTCCAGGCTACTCCTTTCCTGACTGAATTCCCCCAAATGCTTTTCACGCTCACCTTTTAAAGCAATAATAAAATATATCAAAAATAAAAATCAAAGTTCTCAGCTCACAAAATGGGTGAGCCAGCTCCATATATTCTTGACCTTTTTTTGTGAAACATTTTTGGAAACTATTTTAAGTTGTTAAAGGAACATTCCACTTGAAGAAAAGGTTAAAGCAGTCGTGACTGGGCTGAGGGGACAAAAATCCAGTGGAGTGAGCGAAAGTTGCAGGGGGCTCTGTTGACCTATTTCTGCCAGTTTTGCAAAGCATTGTAAACCCTCACCCTTTGAATGGTTAGATGATAGTCTGGGCCTCCACAACAGGCATCCCCTCTGAGTCTGGAATTTGTTCCTTTGCCTCCGTGCCTAGGTGACCAGTCCCCACGTGGCCAGGCTGTCCTGAGCATCGGGGGAGTGGCAGAATACCTTCCCCTACAGAATAAATCATCTCTGCCTTCCCCTCCTGTTTTCCTTGCCTTTGGGACCTAGAAGAGTGCATTGTGATTGAGGGGACAACACCAAAATGAACTCACTAGATATGGACCTGAGTGTATTTGTCCTATTGTGCTAGATCTGATCAGATCAGATCCCTCGGGATACTGAATGCATAGGAGGCATTGCTGAGACTCGTGGGACTGGGTCACAGTTGAATTTACACACCATATCTTGATTTACTCCACATTTCTATTTTTCTGGTTAGGAACTTTAACTACCTTTGCCCTCAGCTTTCCCGCTGCTTCTATAAGCAAGAGAACCCCATTGTTCAATTTTTCTTATTTGCTTTATTTTTTTCTCATTTCCCTAATTATTACTCTTTATTTTTGAAAATAATTCAGTCTTGGACTGAATTTAAAAGTTGTCTGTCCCTTTATATGGCTGAATCTTTAAGGTCTTCCGTACGTGACACAGAGCAGCACTCAATAAAGGCCCATTAAGTAAGTAAACATTTGCACCACTGTCTTTTACTGGGGACTAACCACATCATATCCATTCTTTCCAGTAACTGTACTAAATCTCTTGATTCTTTGAGCCATCTCTCTAAGTGGGAAGCCCAGGCTTTACTACCTATTTACTGTGTATAACTTTCAGTGTCATTTATAAAAAAGGTCCTAGATTGTAAAAATTGTTGAAAATAGGCCCTAATTCATTGGATTGTTAAAAGGACTAAATGAGACAATCTTTGTGAAGTCCTTATAGCATTTCCTGGCTTATAGTACCGTTATACCTGGTTCAATGTCCATGCTTTTCATAGGACATACCACTGAGTTTCTGTTTTCTGCTGACAGACTCCTCTGGTGCTCAGCACACTTTCAGAGTGGAGATGATTGGTCTGGGTTTTTTTTTTTGTGTGTGTGTGTAGTACAGGTGGGGGCTCCTGGGCCTCAGGTTTCCATGTCTGAAACTGATGTTTTCTCTATTTTGCAATGCCAGGGTCTTCAGCTGGGAAATCTCAGTTGACTGGGGCTTTGTCACATACATATTTGTTACCTGGTGTTAGTTTTTTAGGGCTGCTGTAATAAAATATGATATGATGGCTTGCTTAGAACAATAGAATTGTGTTCTCTTACAGTTCTGGAGTCTAAAGGTCTAAAATGAAGGTGTTAGTATGGCCATGCTCCGGCCAAAGCTGGTAGGGGAGAATCCTTCCTTGTATCTTAAGAGTTCTGGTGGCCCAGGTATTCCTTGGCTTGTGGAAGCATAATTTAATTTCAGTCTCTGTCTTCACATGGTCATCTTCCCTGGTGTCTGTGTGTTCATGTGATGTTCTCTCTTGATGGACCACTTAAAGACCCACTCTACTCCAATATAATCTCATCTTAACTGGTTACATCTGTGATGACTATTTCCAAATAAGGTTATATTCTGAGTACTAGGGTTAAACTTCAACATATCTTTTTGAGAGGATACAATTCAACCCCACAATGGTTGGGATGACTCAAAGTTGACACTATCAACTAAAACATGTATTCTTTCCATGTGACTTGGGCATCTCATAGTATGGTGCCTAGTTCTGAGAGGGAGAAACCCGAAAGTAAGCATACCAAGAAAACCAGATGGGAGCTACTTGGTCATTTATGACCTAGCCCTGGAGTCACACAGCATTACTCATGCTGTAATCAGTTGGTCAAATCAGTCATAATCCACTCACATTCTACTTTTGATGAGAAAAATGTCAAAGAATTTTGGGACTACCACCCTACCCTACCCCCATCACACACACAGCCTAAGAATAATTTTCTGAATTTGCTCATTTTGATTTCCATATGAAAATATAAAGCACAGGCTACCCTGAAGAAGGAGGTTATTGCCTCCCACATTCACAGAAAACATTTTTCAGTGTCATTTTGAAGATAGGCTACTAGGGCTGAACTTTATCTTTTATTTAGAGAAAACATCTTTTTAGATGTTTTATTTAGAGAAAACATTTTATTTTATTTAGAGAAAACATCTTTATATTTTAATTTAAAAATCACCAAAGAATTTAAAGGAGGAAAAATTAGGTTGAAAAAAAGTATTTTTGAAAAAACAATTTTGGGCCTCGCTGTGGAGCTGTCGGCAGCGGCAACGCATGTTTGACACCCGGCTGGGGAGATTCCCACATGGCGCGGCAGACCTCTCCTGCCTTGCCCGCTGCTCCCCTCAGCAGTGTATTTCCGTCTATCTGCCTGTTCTGCTCCCCACTCTGTCTCTGGTGAACCCTCTCGCCACCCCAACGCCTCTGGCCTATACTCTAGCTTGTACGCATAAATAAATAAATCTTTAAAAAAAAAAAGAAAAGAAAAAACAATTTTATATGAGCTGAAAATAGAAGACATGACTGAGGTGAGTACAAGTTGTTGCCAGGAGGCAGGAAGAGTCTGTCAGGTGAAAATGCCATGATCGGTATTAAGAATCAGGCTTCAGCATAAGCTTAGTTGTTGCTGCTTGATTTTAGAGAACAAACTGCCAAAATATTGTGGACAGATGATCTGAATGTCAAATCGTTCTATGTTTTTTTCTAACATAGTCCTAAATATACTCAGCATATACTTACTGAACTTTCTAAAGTAGGGCCCAGAAAATCAGAAAGATGCATACATGCCTACCGTTGAGGCCAGATATTATCCCCACCTCTGAAAAAAAAAAAAAAGTATTGCTACATATGTTTATCCAAAGCAGTTATCAAGATGGGGATTTTGATAACTGTTTGAAATGGTCTCCAACTAGAAATTACCAAAATGCCCATCACAATAGAATGGATAACATTGTGGTATATTCAGAGTGGGATACTATGCTTGTAGTAATCTGCTACTACAACAACATGGATGAATCTCATCATGTATCCATATAATACATATACAAAAATGAACATACCATATGATCTCAGCATCATAAAGTCCAGATCCAGCAAAACTAATCTTTGCTTTTGCAAGTCCAGATGATAGTTTCTCTTGGATGAAATGTGACTAGAAGGAGAAAGGGGAAGGGTTTCTGTGATTTTCTGCTTTTTGATCAGGATGCTGGTTGCATAGCATTTTCAATTTGTGAGGCTATATATACTTTTCTGGATATATGTTTTGCTGCAGTAAAAATTTAAAAATAAAGTATTTACACTAAAGACCCACTAATATATAACAGAAGAGTGAGTATCATTAGAGAATACCTGAGAATGAGTGTTGACACCTACAGTGCTCATACCTAAGTAACCAGCTTTTTTTTTTTTGTCTTTCTGGCAATATGTTTTAATTCAGCAAGATATTTTCCCCTTTATTATAGCAAAATGGATACTACCACTTAAATCTCCAAAAAATGTCTTTTAACTCAGGTCCTTGCTTAAAGGGAAATTCATAGAATATAGGGGTCATTGATAGCAGAAAACTGCTTTCTCGTCCCTTTCAAGGACCCAAGACTACAGAACAGAATAATTGATTGTATCAGCTCCAGAAGAGAGGGAGTAGGGAGAGGACAAAAACACATAGATAAAATATGAACTTTGCTGAGTTCTATATTAATTCTCTTCCCTTTATAATTGAGAGTCTCTCTGTCTGGGATCTATCAGAATTTCAGTTTTCACTCTCTTTTCCATCTCTCACTTCCATTTACCCAGGTTCTATAACCTCAGAATAGTCATGTGGAGTTATGTAGAAACTTTTTCTCCTTTGGGTGTTTTCCTTTTTCTCTGGGATGAATGGCCACCTGTCCGGGACCTTGGTCTTTTGTGATAAATTACCCTCAGCAAGTTTCCTGGATGCCTGTTTGCTCAAGGGTTTAAATCTTTTGAGGATGCAGATTAAACTTCTAGACTCTCTTGTTGTGCAATAAACTAGATTCAGATTAGGATGAGTATGGTATACAGTATGTTTCCCATGCAACAATAGAGAAGGAATGGAGTTCAGTGGTTATTTTGTAAAATTGGCAGCAGTTCCCTGGGAGAGAACTCTCTGCTGATTCAAGAATGCCTGATGAAGGGGATATGTAGTCACAGGCCAAGGCTTGAGCTAAGCAATTTCTTCAACGCAGCCACAAAAAATGTTCTTGCAGGCAGTACATACACATCTCTGATCAGGAAGAGTTCCCTTTGGTTTGAGCTGTTCTCCACATCCACTGTGTTGGTGAGGTGAGCAGCACATTTAATTTCTGCTGCTGGGACTTTCTAGAAGCCACCAGCTCTACCCCATTCTTCAGCTGTGCTTGCTCCTCTGTTCTCAGAGAGCAGCATTTTCACTTGGTACACACTGTGAGGCAAACAGATTGGTTACTAATAAGGAAACTGGCACTGACAGCTTTTTAGGCTCTGATGAGAGAAAAGAGATGTCTTCACATCAAAATGGTTTTTAACTTTCAATGTAGCATATCCATGGTTTGAAATTTAGAGAAAGAGAAAGAGAGAGTAATTTAATTGTCAGGCTGTGGTACATAGTGTCAAACTTACTTAGATTATGAGTGACACATTTTTTCAACAGTTTAAAGGCCACAGCTCTCATCTTTTTTTTTTTTTTTTTCTGGTATGGTCAGCTCAGATGAGACCCGGAAACCCCTGCCTATAACTCAGAGTTATATCAAACACTCAGCAGAGGAAACAAGAAGTATTTGACTGTAGTATTAGCTATGACATGTTGCCTATTAGTCATATGATCCTGTTAGCCTCTCATTCCTGTCAGATTTATAGCTATATCAGAGATATCTAGAATTAGAAGGGTCCACAGAGACATTTCCTTCTCATATCCTCCATATTTTTTATATTCAGAAGGGCAGGTTTATTATAAAAATGGAAGGAAAGTAAAGGATATTTGCACAGACGCAAATGGACAGAAAGAGCTGCCTCTGAATGGGACAGGTTTGTTAAAAGGGACGCCTGCATAGTCACAGGTGGGCAGCCTCGGGAGGAGAGCTGCCTCTGCTGCTTTGTAAAGGTAAAAGTTTGGTGAAGAGAAGCACCTGCACAGTTACAGGCATACAGAAGAGCTGCTGCCCCCTTAAAACTTTTTTTAAATTAAGAAACAAACAGAGGTAGACTCAGAGAGATTCAGTAACATGACAGAAGTATTCTGTTAACAAAGCTGGGATTAGAGTTATTCTCACAGCAGCCAGGCCACTAAAGACCCCATTCACTGTGCCATTCTGATGGGCCTGCAGAAGTCTTTGAGTCAGAATGACTTCTTGCCTGAAAGGTACTTGTCTCTAGGATAAGGACAACTTGGGGGATCATCAGGAAAGAAATGAGTCAAATATTTTTTTGCCTCATGCCCTCCTTTCTCCATGACTCCAGAATGTCAAGCCATTTTCAGCATCAATTGAGGGACTGGGATTGAACACCAAGGACTTCTAAGGAGGCTGCTTCAATCTAAAATGGTTGTGTCCTGAGCCACTCTAGGATATGAGGCCTCAGAGGGGCATTTGGAAGCATGTGTAGATGGAGGTTGCTCTGATTTAAGGTTAGGTATTTGGTTCTTTGTGAGGCCCTGTAAGGTAAATGAATTAATCAGAAATTTTGTGCCACTAGCCTCTGCAGGTATCACCTGCAACCTTGATTGTGTTAACGAGAAGGCACTTGGGACCGTGAACTCGGGGCATCTGTGCCTGATTGTGGACACCTGGAGCATGGGTGTGGGCCTGCATGAGTGTGCACACTCGCGCCTAGAGGCTGGGTATTAAGGCTGGCCTCACTCAGTGTGGATGGCTACAGGAAGGAGATGGCTATGAGAGGAAAAGTGACAACAGAAGAGGCGAGACCCTGAGAGAATGCCAGAGAGCCCAGAGAAAGAGCAAAGAGACCCCCAGGGGTTGGGGATGCTGAGCTTCTGGGCCCTCCTTCCTTGCCAGTCTGTGCGCTTGCCATTACAGATCCCATTTCTACACTAAGCCTGAACCATGATTTCCAAATACCCAAGGTAATAAAAATGTTTCCCTTTTCCTCAGAAGTCTTTCTGACATTGGAAGTCCTAAGAGAGCAGCCAAACTTTCAGACAATTTCTGCTGAAGTTTAAATTTAACTTTAGGGGTTCCCTGGTGACACAGGGGTTAAAGTCTCAGTGCTATCAAGCTATTGCCAGCCACTGTAGCATGAGTTTGATCTCTGACCAAGGAGCTAACCGCACATGGCACAGAAGACCTCTCCTGTTGGGCCTGCTGCTCCCCTCAGCAGTGTATTTCAGTTAGTCCTCCTGTTCTATTCCCCACTCTGTCTCTGGTAAACCCTCTTATCTCCCACACCCCTGGCCTATACCCCAAGTTCTTATATGCATAAATAAATAAAAATAAATTACAAATACCTAAATTCTCCTTTAGAAGACTTTGGACATTAGGAGACTGCAGTATTTACTTAGATCAATTGCTTTTCCCATGGCATTATTTATCCTTAGCAGACACCCACGGTGAATCCAAAAGAAAATTCTGCTATCTTCTGCACTATAGATACTCAAAGTTTTTTCCAGGCAGAATTTACAACTAATATCAGTGAATCATGTCACAGACAACACTGTGTGCCATATAAAACATTGCAGGTCATGGCACAGTTAAATGAGCTGACAATTCTCAGTTCTCAGCTCATTTCCATGACCAGCGCAGTTGTCAGAACTAGAGGGCGATCCTGGGAATTCTGGGGATGCCTTAGAAAGATGTGAGACTTTCAGACGTCCAAACTCTTCTACTTGCTTATATATATTTTCAAGTCTAGTTCCCATTCCTAATTTATTCAACAAGTGTTTCTTCCACAATTGCTGGAGTCTCTTTGAAGATGCTTGAAAAACAAGCTTTTATTAAGATCCTGCTATGTGCTAAGCACTAATCCATATTTTTCTCACTTGTGCCCAAAATACTGTTGTATGTTAGGATCCCTTATTTGCAGAGCCTGAAATTGTGATTCAGAAAGTATAGGCAAATTATTCAAAATATACAGAGACACAGAGTTCTGATTTAACCTGGGTCTTCTGATTTTGTGTTCTGCATAATTTCTTTACCTGCCTACTTTAGTAGTATATCCTTTTACTGAAATTGTTGGCAGGAAGACTATGTGGTTATTTCACCAGAAAAAGAACCCATCAAACTAAAAATCTTCAGTTTGGTCAAGAATCTAATTTACCATATTCAATATGTAAATAATAGTGATTTGCTATCATGGATGACAAATCCAGTGCCATTTATAATCTATCTAGAAATGTATTACATGTCTTATTGACAATAGATTTAACTTCACTGTTTGGTTCATAACAATTTAAAAATCATTTTCTGGTTTATTTGACTCATATCAATTTAAAAGTAATCTGGCCAGCAGACAAAAGTCAGGCTAGGACTGCTGTGGATTATAACTCTAAGGACCCAAATGTAGGCAACAGTAAACAAACAGAGCAATGCCAATCACTAAATCTGCAATTGAACAAAAATATACATAAAAGCACATGTGAAATACTTTGCAGAAACAGTTAACTCCTTTAAGGATCATACAGCCCTTAATCTGAGAATGATCATAGCCAAGAGAATAAACTTTGGAATCTGAGAAATTAGGTTCAAAACTAGGCTTGCCAGTCATGTACAGGATATAAGCAGTTGGGAACTGACTTAAACCCAAATTAAACTTCAGCTTCCTTCTCTGCACAGTGGTGTGTGTGGGGGGATGGGGGGTGGAGGAGGGTGCAGTGCATTATAATAATACCTCCCTCCTAGCATTGTTGGGAGGCATAAATGCCTTTTAACACAGGATAGCGCACATGGGAAGTATACCATACTGGCAGCTATTGTTATTATTATTAAATATGATGTTCGTTGATAAGCAAAATAAAAACATAGCTTTCCTCATTTTATTCAACAAATTAATTTTTTTTCGGCTAGCTAAGGTATTTCCTGGATTAAACATCTGATGAGAGTTAAGACAGATTGACCTTTCCATTCATTCCAATGATGGAGGTATTGATTTTATAGTAAACCTCCTGTAGGGGTTAATTCTAAGCAAGTATTAATTCTGTTTTAATTCTGAGTATTAATTCTAAACAAGATTCTGATGTCATAAAATTTTCAATTAGGTACAATATTAGTGAATAGAGAAAATAAAATATCACTGCAAAAGAAAACCACAGAATGAACATGTGCATTCATCTCTGCTCTTGTGTAAAACCTCACAGTACAGGAATTTAAAATGCATGCACCTACAAAGAGCAAGAGAAAGGGAGATTTACTGAAAGAGAAACAATAAGTTTTGGGATCTGGAAAGCAAAATGGAAGTGCAGTGACATACTTAGTAGACTAGGGACAATTGCCTATTTGTGGAAGGGAGAAACCAAAGAAATGAATGAGAGAAAAGCAAGTCAATTTTGATGTGAAACCTAGGAAAAACTTAGAACACCTGGAACCATGAAGCAAGAGTGCTGAGTAGGGCTGAAAGTACATTGAGGGTCTGTAAAAGGAACGCTGGTACCCCAGCCCCTTGTTACTTAGCCAGGTGGTTACCTGAGTTCCAGCTCTCATCTACTTTTCCATGATCACCTCTGGCCATCTCATCAGAACTTTCCTGATGTCATGGCCCTTTTTTAGTCTACTTTACCCCAAAGCATGGATAATGATCTCTATTTATTAGCTAATACTTACTGACATAACATGAATTAATCATTTAAACAAAACTGATTTCAGAGAAAAGGAAAACAAAACAAGACGCATATATCACTATTCCTAGATTCTGTCATCATATCCCTTTGAGGACAGTCTTCTACTGGTCCTTTCTTTCTTCTACTCCTAACCTCCTGCCTCTGGAATAAGGGCCTACTCTTCTCTATGCTTAGATGTCTCCTTCATCTTGTCTTCTCTAGACCTACAACCAAGATAAGGAAACCTATTGACAGTATAATAATTGACTATATAATTGATAGTCTATATATATACCATATAATTGATGCATCTTTCATAGTCTAAAGACTAAACTAAAAATGTCTCACCAAAATCAAACACCAAGTACAAATGGAGTTTATATTCTAAATTCTACCCCAAAAGAAGATGCTTCTAACAGCTCTCTAGAACCACTCCCACCACCCCCCATCCCAGCTATATCAAGATTGAGACACAATCTCTTTGAAATCTGTTTCTAAAATATCATTTGGGTTTCTATTTACATTTCTCTTCTGATTTCCCTGGACAATATTTCTTGCTCCCTTATTGGTATTCTTGTATGTTTATACAAACAATAGACTATAGCTCTACCACGGTGTATATTGCTGTTTATTGGTGGGTCTGTCATGCTGGCAAACTGTGAGCTATTTGAAAGTGAAGAGTATTTTATTCATCTTTGTATTCCTGGCACATAGTAGGCACTCAGTAATGCTGCTGCTGAATTGAATTGGCTGTGGTAAGAGAACAAAATGCTTCTCCTCCGTCAGCATTTGTTTTCTAGGATACATTCCAATATACTTCCAACTCAAAATGTAATTTAAGAGATACGGAGAAAGTGAATTGAACTGAATGTTTTTGCAAAAACACCTTGCTTTAAAGGTGGAGAAAAAAGATCAGCCACCCTCTCAAGACAGATATTTTGTCCCACATCTTGAAGTAATGAAATAAGTACTGTGATCTTAAAGGACCCTCGAAAAATAAATAAAAATCCAACTCTAGTAATACATCCATAAACTATGAGGGAATGACGAAGGATATCATTGTTATCCTGATATTTTTAGAAGTTATTTGGTGACAGGTCAGATTTTTGAGAATTGGAAAGTGATAAAAATAATCTTGTTATTCCACAAAGGAGGCTCTATATATATCAAGCCGGTTTTGAGCACTGCTTGAGAATGTTGAGAAAATAATTTTAAGTGTTAGTGAAATGATAGGCTTTGGAAGCAGACCCAGCCTTGCTTTACAGAAGATTTATCTTGTGGGGTGGGGAGGGCATTTGAGAGATTTTAGTGATTTTGGCATCATAAAAAAATCAGCAATGGATGCAGATTTTTATTTTTCAAATTTCCAAGAGAAGGGTCTGCTTAGAAAAGCTTCATGAGCTTTGTAGAAAACTGAAAGTTGCACTTGAAGTTGTGAGGTGCCTGGGGAGTCCCCCTTGCCCCCTGCCCCCAGATGCCTCTCTAGTTCATAAGGCACCTTTATTTTGCTTCTTCAGACTTCAGTATTCTGTAGGATTCCTTTTGCAGTTTGCATTTGTAGCTATTGCTAAATGGCCCCATAGCCATGTATCTAAAGGGACTTGGGGCTTTAGATTTCAGGTAGAAATGACTGTTTATTTGGGGTGCTTGTTTCTTTAAATACTCAGCCATCTGACTTGCTAATTGTTTAGGATTAGTCATAAGTTAAGTAGGACAGAGAAGATGTTATAAATAGTTTATTGCATATCCATTCAAGAAATTCAGGCTGTTTATATTATCCTAACCACTAAAAGAGAGAACCTATGTGTTTATTTAAAACATTGTGGTTGTCATTTCATTTAGAATATATGAGTCTAATGTGAAATTGGTTCCTTAAGCTTTATATATAAGTTGCTCTTTTTCTTATACTTATTTTGCAACCTTTTATTTCTTGTTTTTCTTAAGTCTGAATTTGGACTTTTGAAAAGATTCCTTTTTTGTCTTTTTAAAATATTTTTTTAAAACATGAGTTAAAAATATAAGTCCAAGGAAACAAATATAAGTTCAAGTCAAGGATACTTTGTACACTTCTTATTATATTATTATTTTTTTGGTGTGGGGAGGTGATCTCTATCAATCTTCTGAGTTTATTTTACTAAATAGTATAATTTTGATAAATTTATACTTACTATGGCCAATGAGACCTGAAAGTAAATCTGAAATAATATAAAATATATTATTGAGAATTATGCAGGGGCCAGAAGAGAAATAACCTTTATTTTACCTAACGCACAGTTGACAATAGATTCCTTCTTCTTCTTTTTTTTTTTTTTAAGATTTGTTTATTTAGGCATACAAGCTGGGGTACAGGCCAGATGCGTGGGGCAGCGAGAGGGTTCACCAGAGACAGAGTGGGGAGCAGAACAGGCAGAGCAACAGAAATACACCACTAAGGTGAGCAGCCAGCGAGGCAGGAGAGGTCTGTTGCTCCTTGTGGGAATCTCCCTGGCTGGGTTCCACAGCGCAGAGCTTAACCACTGAGTCACCAGGGAGGCCCGACAATAGATTTCTTAGTGGCCTATATTATTCATAATGTGCCCCAGTCAGGTCTGGCACTGAGCTTAACTGTTTTAACAGTTAGTCTTTGGGATGTAATTCAGAAGTTCTGAGTTATTTTATATTACAGGTGATAATCTTCCATCTTTTCGAATTTGAATTCTGGAGACTTGTTCCTACCCTTGAGGTCCTGTATTTCCATGTGTTATATTTTTTGTCAACCCATTTTGCTAATTGAAGTCTAGGGAGACCTCAATTATTATTTTTAATATCTTTAGCAATTTATCTATTTCAGCCTTTCTACCTTCTGTATGTTTCTCAGATCTCTTTAGTAGTTGCTGAGTCAGCAGGGTGAGGAGGGACTTGGAGGGATTTAGATGTTGGTGTGGATGTGTTGGGGTGGTACTTGTTCATGTTTGTGCACTGCCAATGTCCCTCCTCTCAGGGATTTGGTATGAGAGACTCAGTAGCCCCTATGCTCCTAGTTTGCCTCACAAAGTGAGTACCAGTACCAGGGGGGTGAGAAGGGGTAACATACATCAGAATGCCTGATCTGCTATTATCTTTCCTGAGGACTCAGTCTGTGTAGAGTACCCCAGCACCTCTATTTGCCTATTTTAAGAGAGTGTACTTTGGACTCTCTCTACTGTCTAAAGTATAGTCAGTTCCACTCTTGTCTGTGGGATTGTTCCTCTGACAAGTGCCCCTCTAGCTCATTTCTCCAAGATCAGCAGTTAGTAGGGACCCTTAATAGGGTCTGCTCAACTCCTTGCCAGGGTCTACCATGTTTGGCCTGCTTCCAGGTCCAGACTTGATGGGGTCTGCCAGGCCTACTGCATCTTTGTCACTTGTCAATTTTATCAGGGCTCACCTCACTCACCCAAGCTACCTACTTGGCTCATTCTGCTGCTCGCTGGGTATCCCCTGCTCCATATGTTGCTCCTAGTATGTGCTGTGAAAGCTTGAAGTCTTCACTGCATCTTGCTGCTGCTTCATTTATATCAGTTTATGCATTTCTAAAAAGACTTTTCACACTCACTCTTGATTGTTGGGTTGAATATGGAATTAAAGGTTGCCAATTACTTCAACTAAGAAATTTAAAGGCCATTGCTCCACTGTGCAGCTGATGATGAGGGATCTGATACTGGTCAGAGTTCTTGTTTTTCATAGGTATTTTGTAAATTTCACTTTTTTCCCAATGAAGCTTCTCAGTAGCTTCTCTTTACTATTGATTTAATGAAATTTTATAATCCTAGTCTAGTTATGTATGTGTGCCTGTATATGTGTATATATTTGACATAGGTAATTTATTGCCTTGGGTACTTGAAATGACATCTTAATTTGGATACTCATGTCTTTTTACTCTGGAGAAATCTTTGGTGATATTTCATTGATTATTTCTTCCTCTTCTCTGGCATTGTTGTAAACAGACTTAAAACAATACTAGGCACAACATGTACACTCAAATGTTTGAATACATTACTAAATGAATTCCTCATGTAAGTATTATTGAAACAGAGAATAAGATATACAAGAAGATGTGGTACATATACACAATGGAACACTATTCAGCATTCAAAGAAGATAAACACATGCAATTTGCAGTGACATGGATGGAATTAGAGGGGATCATACTTAGCGAAACAAGCCAGAAAGAAAGAGAAAAATATCAAATGGTTTCACTTGTAACAGGACTATAGGGAAACCAAATAGGAGAGACACTTGGGGGGTGGGGGGAGGGGGAGGATAAGGGCACAAA
>PVIJ01016842.1:0-31395 GCA_004024925.1 Scalopus aquaticus | reverse complement strand
CCCACATGGTGCGGCAGACCTCTCCTGCCTCGCCCGCTGCTCCCCTCAGCAGTGTATTTCTGATCTGCCTGTTCTGCTCCTTGCTCTGTCTCTGGTGAACCCTCTCGCCGCCCCACGCCTCTGGCCTGTACCCCAGCTTGTATGTATAAATAAAAAATAAATCTTTAAAAAAAAAAAAGTCCAATGACATGGAAAGATGAAATGGAAATAAACTGCTACCTGTTGGTGATTCTTACAAAACGATCTTTACTGAAGATATGAATGCTTCTCATGAATATAACAAGATGGGTATCTTGAAGTTGAAATTTTCCCTACTCGTTTTCTCAATTAGTATGCTTCTAATTAATTAGCTTAGTTATAAATACTATTAAATCTTTTATTTAGAGACCAGATGTTTCTTTTTAAAAATAGCGCCTGTAAATCCACACACACAAGTGTGGGTGACCTACAGATCTCTCGCTCGTCTCTGCTTGACTAGCCAACAAGGTTAGGGCTTCACGATCCTACAAGAGCCATTTCAGATGGGCAGCTTGAAAGGGAAGACCGAGAAGAGGCCAGGGTTTGACTCTGTAACTCCCTCTCCAACCTGTGTCCCAAAATGCAATCTCACATCTGTCAGGGCAGAGCTCCTCAAACATGATCAGAGACTCAGTAGCAATACCTGGTGGGCTTCATAAGCCACACCTGGATCTCCAGATTCAAATCTCAGAGTGGGTGCCAGGTATATGCATTTAAACAGATTCCTAAAGTGATTTTTTTAAAAAAAAGATTTATTTACTTATGCACACAAGAGCTGGGTGTAGGCCAAAGTCGCAGGGGATGAGCGGGTTCACCAGAGACAGAGTGGGCAGAAGAACAGGCGGATCCACTGAAATACACTGCTGAGGGGAGCAGCAGGGAGACAGGGGAGGTCTGCTGCGCCATCTCCCTGTCCAGGGATCGAACTGCAGCTGCAGTGTCTGCTTATAGCTCCACAGCACTGAGATCTAAGCCCTTGCGCCACCAGGGAGGCCCGTTAACTCCAATTTAAAAATAATTTTGTCCAATGGTGCTCCTCTGCCTACCAAACTTGCAAACTAAGGCCCGGAGCTCAGGAGATGTCATGCTTCACTCAAGATCACAGAGCTATTTTTGGAAAACTACCAAAAACCCAGAGTATTTACATCTATCCAAAACCCAAAGTTCATCTGTTTTTCAGTATAGCATTGCAGATTACTGGATTATGACCTCTGATTGGACAAATACCAAGAATAATTTAAACACCTGAAAGCATCTTTCAAATAGCTCATCCTTTGTTGCCTATCAGAAGAGAGAAAGTGAAGGGACGAAGAAAAGTCACGTTTCCTCGAATGTCAAAAATAGCAAACCCTGTGGAGTCACCAGTTCTCAGAGTTCCTAAGGAACCCCGTTGGGTGAGGGAAGGTGTGGACACAGATGTGACCGAGCAGGCAGTACAGCTGCTGGGAAGACGGACCCTAAGGCTGGGGGAAGCATAACTTTTCAAGAGAAAATGAGGGGTAAAAAATGTGTGAAGGAAACATTTGAATGAGCCTAGAATGTTGAGGAAAGCAGTGCCCTCCAATTATCACTAAGTCCTGCTGTAGAAGCTAGAAAAATGTCTCTTGCTTGCCAGGCTGGGTGTGCACAGGGTGAGTGGGTTTCGGATTTCCTTTCCAATCTTAGGTAAATGAAGCACTTGCCCACATGCTAGGCAGTGAACCTCCCAGCAAGAAGTTCAACAGACAATGGTCAGGGGAGAATTATTACAGATAACCAGGCTTCATAGAATGTTTAGGATTTTCCAGAGGCTAAGTTCAAAACAGACAAGTTAAATGGGAAAACATTTTGGTTTCTGATTTGGCAAGCTTGCATCAAGGCTTCATGTCCTCATACAGTAGGTATTGATGCCAGAAGTTTCAAATGTCACCAGCACAAATGATAACCTAATTCTGTTTAATGTATTCCAGATGTGTTCTTCCTCAGTGTCTGTTCAAATGTATAAATGCCTTCTTTTGAAAGTGCAATGAAATCCATTTTAAGCCAGCTTCACAGTCATCCAGAATGGTAAGGAGAAATATGACTCTTACTCCATCAACCACCACCCTAGCACAAAACTTCAAGAGGAACGTTATGGAGAAGGATTTGATAGAGGAGACACTGGAAATCACTATAGGGCAACTTTATTTTCTCCCTGAGAAATCTAAGGTCCTCAAATGTTTAGGAGACTTGCCAAATGAGTAAAAGCTGTATTCCAGACCAGAATCTGGACCCATTAATCTCCAGTAAAGGGGCCTCCCTGGTGGCGCAATGGGTTAAGCACAGCACTATGAAGCTATCCATGAGCCAATGCAGCATGAGTTCGATCCCCGGCCAGGGAGCTTCCCACATGGCACAGCAGACCTCTCCTGTCTCACCCACTACTCCCCTCAGTGGTGTATTTCAGTCGATCTGCCTGTTCTGCTCCCTACTCTGTCTCTGGTGAATCCTCTCACCACCCCACACCACACCCCACACCTACACCCCAGATTGTATGCATAAATAAGTAAATTTTTTTTTAAATCTCCAGTACAACTTTGCTGCTATTCCACACTTCAGAAAGATGGAGAAACCTTAATTGACTTCACTACTTTTTAGTATGCTTCTTAGTCAAGTCCAAATTAGTCAAATATTTAATAAAAGGTCACTCAAATTCATAATCATGACAATGCCTTTAAAAACAATGTTAATGAAGATGTGACACATTCATTCTAAAGTGTCCCCTAAAGCACCCTGCTGGGCCTGAAAGGGCTCATAAATAAAGTTAGCAAAGTGTCCCTGAAAGATGGCGCAACCACCATCAACCATGAACCCAGTAGCCGATACCGCCACGTCTGACAAGGAAGAGCGCATCACCCTCAGAGGGAAGGCATCCCTGAGTCTCCCTGGATGAAGAGGAGGTCACCAAACAAGGAGGAAGCATAAAGGGTAAAGGGAAGGAGCAGAGTGGGTACAGGAGAGCGTGAGCCCTGGGCTCCGTCCACATTGCCTCCTGCTCCAGCCTTACTCATAATTTCAAAAAACCAAATCACATCTACAAGGAAGGAGGGAGGGAGAATTAATATTCCTTGAGCTCCTCCATTGTGGCTGGTAAGGTTCTATGCCTTTTGATTTATTAATCCCTCAACTCTCAAAACAAACTTCTTTGGAGAAAGCTCTACTGTCATCCTCCTTTTAGAGATGGAAATCCTGAGACACAGAGTGAGTACTCTTTTGTAGGAAAAAAAACCACTGTGAACTTTAAAACAACAGAACATTGCACTAAAACACATCGCTGTATTTTAAAGGCTATGGGGACCCTCAACCTTTAGGGGTTTAAGAGAAGACTTGCAAGCCTATTTACTGTGCCATTCTCCAAACTATTCAGGAGAAGACAATCTTAAAAATTCTCTTGCACACCCTGTTCCCAGCGCAGAATTACGTAGTGATGGGAACTCTGAAGAACCATGTCCCAGGGACACAGCAGAAATCCAATCTCCGCTTGAAAAGCAGCTTTGTAATCCAACACCAGGACAACACAATGAAAGCTGCAGTCCAGATTCTGTTACTCCATCTACAAACCTCATAAATGGAAACAAAGCAGTCCATTTCCAGCTGGATGCAATGTCTGGGGAGGCGCGGGCTGGCTCCCAGGAGGACAGAGTCCAAGAGAGGAAACCCGTTACACACGCTTCGCGGTGGACCTTCTACGGGCACCCGCTGTGTCTACTGGCCTCAACAGTCTGGGGGAAGGGGTGCGTCAGATGGGGCATCCTTTGTTCTTTCTGAAATCATAAACTCATAAAAATAAGAGCTTTCAAATTCTAGACTGCTTTTATTAAAATCCTTGACTCACTCACAATTACAGGCGTGCGAACAGTTGATACCAGTTGGAAAAGTGGAAGGAACATGTAATCAGACAGACCTGGGTCAAATCTCAGTTGTGCAACTTCATAATTGTGTGAACTGAGGTTTGGGGCCCGGAGGTCCCCACCCTTCTCCCTCTGTGTTGCTGAGATCAGTGACATCCGTAGCTGGAGACAATCCTGCCTGTCCTCCACATTCTCTGTCGCCAAGCCCATTCCACCACCCCACTATCCAATTACCACCGCCTTTGATCATCTACATTATTACAATTAATCATCTTTCTGTCAGACATGTTTCCAAAATCCACTCATCACAATCTAAAGGGAGACTGGTCTAAAATGCAAATCCTTCTTCTGCCTAAAATGAAAGTGATTTCTCTGTCACTTGCAGTCACTTTCTTCTCTACCAAGTCCTCCAAGATTCAGAGATTGAAGGTACTTAATACATTATAAGGGCTCCCTAAATACTTGTTCAGTGTTGAGGGGTGGTTGTTTAGGCTTGGGTCTTCCTCATTCCCAAAAGCTCCCTCTAGAAGGAGTGGAATTATTCTATGCACCGATACACAAGAGCCCAGTTCAGTGCCTGGCAGGCACTTCCCGCCACAGACGCTCTCAACCTGCTACTATTTAGTCTCCAATGTTTGCCAAGTGCTTTCATGCATGCGAGCTTATTCCATTCTTCTATCGGCTGAGGCTTGAGGTTATACGAAGAGACTAAGGCTGGTGATGTCTTACACTTGTGGAATCAAAAGGCTCCTGTTTGGACTGAAGTACCAATTCCAATTTGCGGGTTTTTCTCTGATGCCTTTCTATCGGGGGTCTGGCTTCTTTATACAGAACACAATTTCCATCTCTTCTACAAAGAAATGCAAGCACATAAGCCAAGCGCCACCATCGTGGATCCCAAAGGACTTTGGTTGGTGCTGCATGAATTACGTTAAATAAGCAAGCATCAACTGTTCATCCTTCAGCAAATATTTGCTCCTGCTTACGTCACATGAGACATTCTGTTTGGTTCTGGGAAGCTTCCCCTTCTGTGAGATAGTATCATTAGACTATACTATCGAGATTTCCCAACGGGCGTCGATACCAGCAGATACAGAAAGCTGTTTGTATAGGGACTTGAACAGCACCATGACCTGAGAGCGAGGAAATCTGAGACTCGTGCTGGCTCTGTCCCCGCATAAGCTCTGTGACCTGGACACATTCCTCTATTTCTTTGGAAGAATTTGGTCATTATTCTCTAGCATAATGCCATGCTAGAAATTCTTGAGTTCCAGGATTTTCTATAACTAGCAAGTTCTTTTTTTTTTTTTAAGATTTTATTTATTTATGCATACAAGCTGGAGTACAGGCCAGAGGCGTGGGGCGGCAAGAGGGTTCACCAGAGACAGAGTGGGGAACAGCACAGGCAGATTGAGGGAAATACACTGCTGAGGGGAGCAGCGGGCGAGGCAGGAGTGTTCTGCTGCACCATGTGGGAATATCCCTGGCCAGGTGTCAAACTCGCGACACCGCTGCTGACAGCTCCACAGGGCAGCTCTTAAGCACTGCGCCACCAGGGAGGCCCTTTTTTTTTTTTTTAGATTTTTAAATTTATTTATGCATAGAAGAATGGGGGTGTAGGGGGTGAGAGTATTCACCAGAGACAGAGTGGGGAGCAGAAAAGGTGGATCCAGTGCAATACACCACTGAGGGGAGCAGTGGGTGAGACAGGAGAGGTCTGCTGCGCCCTGTGGATCACCTCCCTGGCCAGGGATCGAACTCATGCTGAAGTGGCTGCCAATAGTTTCATAAGCTGAAACTTAACCCCTGCGCCACCAGGGAGGCCCTATAACTAGCGAGTTCTTTTGACATTTACAAGTACATGCTTTTATGTCTGAATGTTACACATTTTTGTGTGGTATATATATTGACCATAGATTGAAAAATATCTCCAGATTACCCCCCTAAATTGTTAAAGGTTTCAACTACAAATTTCATACAAATTGGGGGCATTCCCAAACTCCTGCAGCCAACTAAGCCTGCATATTACCCTCACAGGAAAACTGCATTTTTGTGTAGAAATTGGGGCTTTAAGTGCTGACCTCATTGGAGGACCTAAAGGAATCAGACTCGAGGCCAACTTTTCTCACTTTCTGGGTTTAATCCTGTGACCCATCCTTAGGAGGACATCCACTCTGGCACCTGAAGTGACACTTCAATTTATTAACATGTGTTAACGTGGGCAAATTCTTTAAGGTCTCACTTTCAAGAATTTTGACACCCTATGTGTCAGCAATTCATGATCAGAGGTGTGAACCATACTGCCTTGAAGATGGTCAGCCAAGGCAGCCCAACCACGCCGGCCCACCCACGCCGGCCACAGCTCCAATGCACACCCATGAATCCACACTCCAGACTGTTCCCATATCAAGAAGACATGCCCCTGAGAATCACATGAACTGCCAGACAGGCAAACAGAAGCACATTCTGCGCTCTAACTTACGGGATTTCCATCTGTACCCCAAACTCTTGCTTCTTTCTAGAATTCTGCAAAGACTAAATTCTCACTCATTCGAGGAACCCTAATTGAGCCCCTGCTCTTTCATCGCTGTGAAGGCCGCTGGATCTGCAGAGGAGAGGCTGAGCAGGGTCCCCACTAGCCCAGACTGTCCCTTTGGGTGAATTACCAAAAATGCCCCACCTGCAGAGAAGCACCAACAAAGGGAGAGCAAATGGACTCCAGCCTGCAGCCGCCGCAGGACAGGATGGACTATGCAGGGATCAGTCTGCATAACTGCACACCGGCAGCATGGACAGACGTGGAAAAACAATCATGTTCTAGAAGCACTGACTACTAACGAGAGCGCTCAACTGACTGCAATCAATGAGGAAGGAGAGTCTTCCAGAGAAGGCACTTGACTGACACATGACAGATGCACCGGTGGGTAATCAGCAGATGGGCAAGCGGAGTAAGAAAAGCATAAGCAGAATATTCCTTCATTCCAAACAGTGGCCGAGAATGACAACTTGGAAGTAGTTTGATGGGTCTGGCGATGAGTGTGTATGGGCAGGTGTGTGAGCTGGAGAGGGAGGGGAGACCTGAGGAACAGTTAGGAGAGACCAGAAAAGCAGGCAGGGGCTAGATTATGAAGCACTTCACTTAGCTGTTAGGTGTTTAAACCCGCCTCTGAGGGCCTCCCTGGTGGCACAGTGAGTTAAGTCTTAGCCTATGAAGTTACCCAGAGCCACTTCAATACAAGTTCAATCCCCAGCCAGGGAGCTTCCCACATGGCGCAGCAGACCTCTCCTGCCTCGCCTGCTGCTCCCCTCAGCAGTGTACTTTAGTCGATCTGCCTGTTATGCTCCCCACTCTGTCTCTGGTGACTCCTCTCACCCCCCACACACATACAGCTGGCCTACACCCCAGTTCTTGTATATATAAATAAATCTTAAAAAAATAAATAAATAAATAAACCCGCTTGAGTTCACTGAGGGCTGGTGTGTCCACTGTAAATAATAAACTCTTCTTCAGAGGAGAATACAGGGGACCATGGAGATGGATCACGGGTGAATTGGTGGTGGGCTGCCCAAGGGGAATACAAAATGTAAAAGACACAAATAACAATAAAAAAATGGAAAAAAAATAAATAAATAAAAATTAAAAAAAATAAATAAACTCTTCTTCAAATGACATCTTGCCATTTTTTTTTTATTTACCAGACACAAAAATCTCCCAAAGCCTAAAGCAACGACTCATATCCTACAAGCAGAGCAGGAAAAATCTGATGGCAAAGGCACCTGCTTTTACGGCTGCCCCAATCTCCGTCTACATTTCTAGAACATAAAAACTTTGAATATCAGGACCCATGGTAAGTGGGCACATACACGGGTTCTATCGGTAACTCTCAAATTATAAACAGTCATCAACACACCTTCTATTCCCAGCGGAGGCCAGGCATACAGCACATGGCCTGCACCTGTAAGAAGCTGGAGAGGCGTTTCCAACCACTTTTAGAGGCAGCCCAGCTTAAATCGATCAGAAAGGGCACCGGAGAGGGCCAGGTGCTAGTCGTTAAAATAATGATGTCAGCGTTTGGGGAACAGGAGGTGGGTGGGTGGAAAGCCATGAGATGAGACCCCCCTGGAGAAGGTCTTGCCGCCAGCCAAGGTTGCCCAGTCACCAGCAGCCCCTCACAAGGCCACCCCAGAGGAAATGCGGGGACATCTCCCCTGGAACGCAATTTTCCCAACCAAGCAACCGTCCCCACCCACACCGCAAAGAAAGTTACTCGATTTGGCTCCTTTTAAAAAGCGAACCCTGGGCAAGGAAGCTCATCAATACTCTTTCACCGTTTCTTAACCATAAGCCAGCCGGCGCAACCTCGCTTCGCGCTCAGCAGGGACAGGCTGGAAGAATGGACCCTTTTCTTTCCGAACTGCTTTTGGTAAACGTGATCCGTTTGGGGCACAACGTGTCGGCTCTCCCAGAAACGTGGCATCTGGGCCGGGTGAAGGGCAGGGCGGGTCGCGGACGGCCGGGCGGCGGGGCTCTCGCCCCTGCGCCCCACTCCGCGCGTGGCTCCAGGTTCGGCGGGCACCTCCGGGCTCCGCGAGTTGAGCACCCTCCGGGCGCACGCCACCGCCGGCTCAGGCGGGGAGCCACTTACCCGGGTGGCGGACTGGGCAGGGCTGCGGGTGAGGCCCGGCGCGATAGTGCCCCGCCGGCGACCAGACGCTTCTGGAAAGTGTTTCCTCGGCCGAGCCAGACGGCGCGGGAGTAAACGGCAACGTCCGGGGCGCCGCCACCCTCGGCTGGGAGGGTGCAGGGTCTGCGCCCCGCGGCCCGACCCTGCTCCCCCACCGCGGAAGGGGAGGAGAGCGGCGCCGAACAAAGCGCAGAGGAGGTGGGACGGCCGGCGCCCGCCGGGAAGCCGCGCCCGGGGCCAGGGGCCAGCAGCTGGGCGCCCGCCTCCGCCGCCCGCCCGGGCCCCCGCCCCGAATTCGCCGCCCGGCGTCCCTTACCTTGGCTGGAGCGCGGGGCGCCGCAACCCGGCCGCCGGGTGGGGGAAAAGCCGTTCCGGTCCCGCCCGCCGCAGCCCCAGCGCGGGGCCTCCCGGCGGCGCCCGGAGCGAGTTAAGTTTCTGGGGTCGCTGCACCCGCCGCCGCGCGGGCGTGAGCCTCCGGCGGGCCCGGTGCCCAGCCCAGCGCGCAGCGCCTGTGTCCGCCCGGGCGCCGCACCTTCCCGGGCCCCGCCCGCCGCCCGGCCCACCGGCCCTCCCGCCCGACCTCCCCGCTCGGCCCCGGCCCCCGCGCCCCCGCTCCCGCCTGGGAGCTCCGGCGCAGACTTTGGGGACCTCCCAACTGAGGAAAAGCAGAAGTCCCGCGGCGCTGTGGGGCGCCTACCGTGAGCGGGGCGCTCGGCCTGCCATGGGGCGTGCGGGACGCCAGTAAAATCCAGCCCTTGCCCAAAGAGCTTAGAGGGGAGACGACGCTTTCTCGGGTGCCACCCAGGACGGAAGCGGGGATCTGCAGTCTCGGGCGGCAGGCTGAAGCGGCTGCTAATCCCCTTCCCGAGGAGGGACAGACGGTGGTCTGGGGGCGGCCCCGGAGACCGCGGAACTCGGGCTTCCGGGCGGGACGCTGCGGGGCTGATCCGAGACACCTGAGCGAGCCCGCGGCCCGGGGCAGGGGGAGGGCTCCGGAGAAGCAGGCTGAGTTCCTCGAATCGCAGTTCTCGCCCTTCCAGAGGCTCTCCCTTGCAGAGAGGGAAGGGAACAGAGAGGTGGGTCCTCCAAGAAGCAGGCGCCCAGCCCGTCTGGATGTGGGAGGATTTGCTGAGGGGAAACGGCTGTGGAGTTAAGTGGGAAGGGGGCAAGGAGAGCCTGGGAGAGAGAGCGCGCCAGACTATGCAAAGCAGCCCGGAGTGGAGGACAGAGCAAAGACCGTCCCCAGCTCCCTGCAGTCTAAGAAAGGCTCAGCAAGGTCACGGGTGAGGTGCACTCGGAAGTTACCACAGTGGCCCCAGTGCCCGCTGGAACCCCGTCTTAGCATCCACGCTCTGCAATACTTGCTGGAAGCAGCCAGCTGGGAAGTGGGGTCCGGGGCACAAGCCGGCAGGTGAATTTCACAGCACAATAGCCAGGGCCCAGTTTAGCTCCGAGGCAGCTGGAGATGGTGGCAGCTCTGCTAGAAGTCGCCTGACATTCTCACAGCTGCCCCACCTAAAAGGCAGGGAATCCCTCACAGCCTCAGCTCTAAAATGAAGTCCCAGGCGGTTGCTGTGATCAGACAGACCTGCCCCCACCACAGAGAAGGCTCTGTCCACAGTGAGCTGGCGATCAGCCGCTTCCCGCTGCACACCTGGGTCTGCCTGGAGAAAACCCTCCCCATTCCTTTTGCTCAAGCATCACCTCGTCCAAGGCATTTTTACTGGGAACATGTTACTTATTTCTATCACAAACTGACCAACCACTGGGATCCTTTTGTATGTTTTTCCCCCTTGCTTCTTGTAGCATGTTTTTTTCACATTTAAAATCCCCCCCCTCCGATTACACAAATAATATGCTCATTGCACAAACTTGGGAAAATGCCCGTGTCCCCCCCCACCCCCTTCCCTTCTAGAAACACCTTCCCTTGATAGCTAAGTAATCAGTGCCCGGATCCCCATCCAGTTGTATAGGGCTGCATCCTATCAGGAGACAAACCACACAGCATAAGCCAGTTAACAATAGTTAAGCCAGTTAAGAATTCTTAACTACAACTGGATTTGGATTAAGGAGGGTTTGACTAATGAGAAGTAAAAAGAATTCAAAAGAAAATAGGCATAACAGATGTTAAGGACTTAAGGAGCAGCCACTGCTGCCACACCCGAAGGTGAGCTTCCCCGCAGGGGAGTCCCACACGCTATTGGGCATGGTGGGGCCTTGGCTCGCTAAATGGCAGTGAAGTGACTGGTGTTATGAACGTGGAACTTGCTGCAAACCCAGTTGAATGCTGATGATAATCTGCCCTCTGGCTCTGGGGAAAGGTGTTCTCCAGGGAGGCGCCTTGTGGAAGTGTTTCACTGAGAAACCACATGGGAAATGGGGTGCCCAGGAGAAGCACATGTTTCTGGGGGCCCTGGTGTCTTGTACTGCCTGACCCTGGTGCTGAAAAAAACATCCCAACTGCCGAGCCTGAACCCTGCGGTGTCCCCAAGGCCTGCCACTGATAAAGTGTACTGAGAACAACCAGCTGGGGAAGGAAATTATTTAAAGGGCCCAGATCCATTTTTATAGTGAAGACAAAAAGGATGAATTTGCAGTTGGGGAGTGCAGCGCCAGCAGGGCCCGGAGCAGGTTTTCTATGATCTGCACAGACGGGTAAAGGAGGAGCCCCGGAGCGCTTGGTGGCTTTTGCAGGCTTTTAATGATTTTTCTACACCCCTTGTAGTGAGGCAACCAGGGCAGGGCAGGCAGGGAGGTTGGAGGGGCCGGGAGGCTGGCACGCCTCCCAGCCCCCCACAAATCTTCACTCTTTCTGGTCTCTCCGCCGGTCTATGCTGCAGGGCCCTCTGCTGCTGCACTTACATGCTCAGTCTCTCGGCTCAGGTGTGCCCATCACACACACCCACACCACACTCCAGGTGCCCGCCCTCAGGCACACGTGTAAGACCACAAGTGTCAACCATTGGTGCTAATGGTGGGGGGGAGGGGAGAAAAACCTGATCACTTCCATTTACCCTACAGAGCCATTAGTAGATCGTGGGCACACTAGGCCCAGGAGTTGTCCCGTTCCCCCTTCCAGAACATTCCTGCACATCCAAATGAACACTGTCATTTCCACAGATGTCACCCTCCTGGCACTTGTCCCATCTGTTGATCATTTTGTTGCTAATTATCCCCTCTGTATTGGGCAGAAAGGATTGAATCTGTGTTCATAGGGACATATCTGTCTCTATAGTGATATAATCTGTGTATACAGAAACATAACCTGTATCTATAGTGATTATAATCTGTATGTCTAGGGATATAACCTGTATCTATAGTGATCTGTGTATATGGGGATTTAATTTTTAAACAGAGTGATATAAACTGTAATTTACAGTTACAACCTGAAGGAGATGATAATAAACAAATGTTTCTGCAAGGTCTCTGCTAACGAGGCAAAGCATATAACCGCTCAACCTGATACCAGACAAATGGGGCTTCAAAACTTGTCAAGGGCACTGTCCAAATTGCTTACTGTTCACTATCTTGGTTCTGTACCCACGCACAGTAGTCTGCAAGACTACTCAGGGTTAGGGAACAATAACAATGGAATTTATTTACCAAATAGGGAAAATCAAAGAGTTACTGAAGTCAAAATATGGCCATTTAACTTACTTAAAGCAATGTCCAGTCCTTTAATCCCAAAGAAACAATGAAGGTGGCGTTTTTGCCACTGCTGACATGGAGCTCCTCTTCCAAACAATAGGCCACATGTCGAAGATGGTGTCTTCCTGCTTCTGCAGACGCTCAGCAACCAGACTAGGCCAGGTTTCAACTCACAAGGACGACACAGGACACAATTGGAGATGCTTCCGGAGCTGCTGTGGTACCCCAGCACAGCACCAGGCCAACAACACTGAAAACAGCAACTACAGCGGCCTCTCAGCCAGAGGGCCCAACAGACTGCACTTCCGCATTTTAGGAAGGTGCCCGCTCCAGGCCTTTGCCTTCTTTTTTCGGCTGCAGTAAAGACAAAACCGGGAGCAGTTTCTGCCTCTCAGCTACTTGCAAAGCCTCCAAAGCCATTGGTCCCAAAGACACTGAAGATTCCAAAATGCTCAGTCTATATCCTGGTGGCTCAAAAACTTCTGGCATCTGATTTCCAAACTCTTAATGTTCACGGCTACTTTTCCTGCCACTGCTTCTTCTATTCCTACATCATGGCGACTACTTTTTCTTTCCCTACATCATAGGGACTGAATCTCCTTCTTCTTCTTCAGTCCCTTTTATTTCTCATCAGAGTCTCCTCCTCAAACTACAATACCTTTTTAGCATTTCCCTGGGGCTATCTGTCCTCATCAGCAACTACTAGGGCTGGTCTTAGCCCGTTACAAACCTAGCCCTAAGCAGCCAGAGGGGCCTCCTGCAGAAAGCGGTAAGTTAGCTTTAGTTCTGAAGGACGCTGTGATGATGCATCATTCCTGGTAAAGGGAAAGGTGAATCTGAGGCGCTGAGGTGGGAAAGAGCAATTGGGGGGGGGGGTGTTGGTAAATATACTAAGAATTGGCACATGTCACCCCCTCAGTTTATCTCTTCATCCCCAATACCTTAGTATGTTTTCTGGCACATAATGGTGCTTGCAGTGTTTACAGAGCTGAATTGTTTCCCATATCCTCCCAGCACTGTGTAATATTTCAATAGACTTACTAGTAGCAGGAGACAGAACCAAAGGCTTCAACCAACAAGCCATCCTCCCCAAGTTCTGCTCCCAAGGGGTCCCCTCAAGATGCCTCTCTCACCTTTGAAAGATTCCTTGTTTTTATTTTATTTTTTTTTAAGATTTATTTATTTATACATACAAGCTGGGGTACAGGCCAGAGGTGTGGGGCGGCGAGAGGGTTCACCAGAGACAGAGTGGGGAGCAGAACAGGCAGATCAGAAATACACTGCTGAGGGGAGCAGCGGGTGAGGCAGGAGGGGTCTGCTGCACCATATGGAATTCTCCCCCAGCCGGGCGTCGAACTGGCATCGCAGCTACCGACAGCTCCACAGCGCAGCACTTAACCACTGCCCCACCAGGGAGGCCCCAAGATTCCTTGTTTTTAAATTGTGGCATCTGCCCTCTTTTCTTGCCAGAGGGAAGTGCCTTCCTGCTCCTTGAACTCTCTGCCTCAGCCAGCCAGCTACAAAGGGTGTTAAACACACAACCCAACCCCAGGGCAATACCAGGAAGTAATGACAGCCTTTAACACCCCTGTCCAAGGAGCTCAAGTGCAGTTTTATGGCCCATTTGTAGGAGAAAATGAGGATTCCAGCAACAGGCTCCCTCCAGGAAGGGCTTCCCTAGGACTTCATGCCCCGGAGCCTAACCCATTAGCAGTCTCCTTCCCAGTGCCCCAGGATCTAGAGGCAGCAAAGAGCACAGGGTCTCAAATCCCACCGTCCTCCCCACCCCCCACTCCCCACCCCAGCACAGGCCAGCCACTCTGCTCAGGCCCTGGCTAGTGCTGGCAACATGGAGATTTCACAGGATCTTTTTTAGGGAAGCTTTTCAGGGAAGGCACTCCCTCCTTCCTGAAGATCACTTGCCAACTTCAAATGAGCCTTTCAGCAGACAGCTGAGGGGCTTGTCAGTCAGCAGCTCGCTGCGTGTTTCAGACTCCTGAGAGTAAGTGAGGTGAACTCCATCACAACCCCAAGAAGCTGCATTCACCCCGACACCAGGACCCCCACCCCACTGTCCTCAACCACCTGCACGTGTGCGGCGTGGAGCTGAGCTGTAGAGTCGTCGGGGGAGGGGTGTATAACTGTGAACACAGAATCTTTTTTCTCTCAGGTTCATTTGACCAGTTTTTCCTTCCCACTGCTAGGTTGCTAGAGTCTCCTTTCCATATCCTTGAAGTACTTCTGAAAGACAAAGACTTCCTGATAGGATAACGACCCCCCAGGCCATGATAAAAGGCCTATGTTTGCTTAGAAGATAACTCAGGACTCCAGATTTTAAATAAAACTTTGTTTAATCCTTGGTCAGGGTCAATCTTCCATCCTGGAGCTCGAAAGCCATCAGCTATCCCCAAAGGGGAAACTGAGGCCTCAGTGCTCCCTGGAGACCTGACCACTCTCAACTTCGTGAGTTTTCCATAGAGCATCCAAGTGGCTAGTTGGCTCCTGGGTAACCCACATGGAAACACCTTCCAGACAGTTCCTTTCACGCATTTCAGGAAGCCAGCTCAAGAGGAATGTGAATTCTCTCAGCCAGAATCTTTCCCTTTGCTTCTGTGTTGATGATGGAGGAGATATAATTCAAAATAAGGTTAGAACCAGACCCATACAAGGAGGTGGGGGTAGAAGGAATCAACATAATCATCAGCATTATGATAACCCAAAATCCCTAGGCGCCAGAACCTAAGTTACAAAGCATAAGATCAAGTAGGTATCAGACTGCAGACCAGGGGTAAAGATATGGAGATTGAGCCTATTGTAGCATCCCTTTCAGGTCTTACACAGATGTTCAAAATCAACAGCAAACAAACCACTCCTGGAGGGAATGAGCCCCTCCCCACTGAAAGAGGAATATATCAGAGTTCTCTCTGCAATAGAGCAGGGCAGCCGTCTTTCTGCCCGCCTGTGCCTATGCAGGTGTCCTTTCCAGCAACTCTGCCCCTCTGCAGGGCAGCGGCCTGCCATCCTGCCCGTGACCTGCACCAGGCTGGGTCTTCTCTTCACTGACCTCCCTCAGCAGGGCAGCTCTCCTCAGGGCTGCCTGCCCGCCTGCAACCCTGCAGGCCTCTCTCTTAGCAAACCTGTCCCTTTCAGGGCAGGCTTTTCTGCCAGCTTGTGTCTGTGCAAGCGTCCTTTACTGTCCTATTCCTTTTCCTAATAAACCTACTTAGTCTGGCCTCCCTGGTGGCACAGCAGGTAAGCACTGCGCTGTGGAGCTATCGGCAGCGGCAACATGAGTTCGATGCCCGGCCAGGGAGATTCCCACATGGTACAGCAGACCTCTTCTGCCTTGCCCGCTGCTCCCCTCAGCAGTGGATTTCGGTCAATCTGCCTGTTCTGCTCCCCACTCTGTCTCTGGTGAACCCTCTCCTTGCCCCACACCTCTGGCCTGTACCCCAGCTCGTATGCATAAATAAATAGACTTAAACAGGTTATTTTTTTTTTAATTTATCTAACGTCTCTGTGTCGTGGAGAAACTCGCCGTGTGCCGCCGAAGGGGAGCTCTGGTGAAACCTTTCCCAGAGTGGACCCAAGGACCCCACTCTCAAACCCATCAATTCCAAAAAACGACATCATTCAGAGCAATACCAACTGCATGCTCAGTGACAGGATAGCCTTCCAGTGTTGCCATGGTAACTGTAGGCAGCCTTCCTTCTTGAACAGGAAGGCTCCTCCTCCCATCCCCTTGATGTCTACCTTGTCACCTTCCTGGTAAAGCCACATGTGTGTGGCCAGGGGGCACCACCAGGTTTTCTAAACGGCCCAGGGAACACCAGCCAGGGCCTCTCCTGCCGCCCTTCCTGTCGGTCATTTTGGAGACTCACCTGGAGATGGTGAAACCAGCCAAAAGGGAAAGCAACTTTGGAAGTGAATCACCTGGAGATTGGGCTTCACTAGGATGTGAGAACTAGAGGCTCCTCTGGTGCTTTTAACAGACCCATATTGTTTTTGTTTTTTTTTTTCTTCAGGGAATTTAAAAATTTTAGTGACAGAATGGAAAAATGAAGTTACGCAGAAAGAAAATCTGCTTTGCTATTTTTGTGTCTAACACATAATATAGATATTTATTAAACTAAACAAACATGAGTTAATATATTTTCATTGTCTCCAACTATAGGAATAATACCGTGAACTGGTGGGTTTTGTTTGTTTCTTACCCAGACTTTCTAATTATAATCTTTAAATCAGTCATAAGTTTAAAAGTCCAAACCTCAGGCTTTTACGTTGGATATAATTTCCTTTCTACATATATACCATTTCCACGTTAGGCCACATTTACCTCATTATGTAATAGGGTGGTCCCCAGGAAAAGGGGGAGTTTCCAAGTTCCCTGCCCCACCCAAGAGAGGGTGGAGCTGAGCAGGAGAGAGAAGAAGCTGGAGAAGAGAGAAGGAGCTAGAGAGAGGAGACTGGAGAAGGAAGGCAGCAGGGTGGAGGCCAGAGAGGCACAAGGAGCAGAGAGACATGTAAAGAAGCTGCACTGGCCTGACTGATTGAAGCAGATGTGGGGGAGAGACCTGTGGGGAGCTTAACAATGGCAACATTGATCTTGATTTTGATTTTGCTCTTTTCCCCCTAATCTTGTCTGGCTGTTTCTGACCCTTTTCTATGGGTCCCTGCCGAAAGGTGTTTTAGACTTGTGGCAGCTTTCGGGCCCTGCTTTGGGCCAATCCCATTTGGGTGGACTTTTACCCACGAGGTGGTGGGTAGCATTGGATGCTTGATTTAAAAACTATATTCTCTCTCTTTTCCATATTATACACTAATTGTATTAGTTTCTTTCCACTAAAGGTCTTATATGTTTTGTCTTGATGCGGCAGATGGCAGAACCTATTTAGAGCGGGCAGTAATGGGGGTTCTGGAGTGCCCCTCTCCCTGCCCTGTAACAATTACACTGTACAAAACAGGTTTCCATACAAACATAATTTAAGATCATTTTGACAGCACCATATTCTCCTCTAGATGATTAGAAAACTGTTATTCACATGTACAGAGGTTCCCCCAAATTACGAGATTCATGAAATCTTTCTGTCCAAAAATTTTCCCTGCTATTGTGACAAGTTTTACAAATATTTATATTTTACCATTGTTTTGAAGGGGAAGAAGGAAGGGGACTCCCTGGTGGCATAAGGGGTTAAATCTCAGCACTATGAAGCTATCTGCAGCACTAGTTCCATCCCTGACCAGGGAGCTGACCCACATGGCTCAGCAGACCTCTCCTGTCTCCCCGCTGCTCCCCTCAGCAGTGTATTTCAGTAGATCTGCCTTTTCTGCTCCCCACTCTGTCTCTAGTGAATCCTCTCACACAAACACCCCACCTCTGGCTTACACCCCAGCTCTTATAAGCATAAGTAAATCTTTTTTCAAAAAAGGGGATGGGGGAGAAGGAAAACATAATTGTTAGCCACTCTTTATGCCTCTGGAATAATGGGCTTCCTTCCTCACCCCCAGTTTCTACCCCTTCTCCTAAGAAGGGGATGGGGAACTATGTTTGCAAATTTCATTCTTTTATACCCTTGGAATGAAAGTCTTAGCAAACGCACTTTCTATTTTGGAATTCCCTGATAAAAACAGACATGGGGTTTAAACTAGCAGCTCTGAGAATAGGAGACTAAACAGAAACTCAGTGCAGGGAGCTGCTCTGCTCCCCTCCCCTCCCCCACCATTATCTTTTTTTTTTTTAACTTTTTTTTTTTTTTATTTATTCATGCGAGCTGGGGTACAGGCCAGAGGCGTGGGGCGGCGAGAGGGTTCACTAGAGACAGAGTGGGGAGCAGAACAGGCAGATCAGAAGTACACTGCTGAGGGGAGCAGCGGGCGAGGCAGGAGAGGTCTGCCGCACCATGTGGGATTCTCCCCGGGCGTCGAACGCCCGTCGCCGCTGCCGACAGCTCCACAGCGCAGCGCTCAACTGCTGCGCCACCGGGGAGGCCCCCCCACCATTATCTTACCATCTGCAAATGAGTGCTTCTCACCACCAGGGCTCCGCAACACAGTTTACAAAGCCATTTAAGATCCTTAGAAATAGGCTCGCCCAATGTGTCACACAGTTTGGAAGACCTCTTTGTGAAAGCACAGTTTTCTCTAACAAGAGGATATTCTTCATTTGTGCGGAGTCCCACCTCGATTTGAAATTTAACTGAGAGATGCACCCACCCCTGATTATTATTACTATTAATCAGCAGAGCTCCTGTTCCTACCTGCTCACATCAGAAATGCTAAGGGCATTCCAAGTTTACCTGCTGAAGAAAGAAGTGGGTGGCTGGGAAATCCACCTTCTTTCCACAGCGATGAAGTCATGAGAAAGAACTAGGGGTACTTCTGTGTCTCCCCAGCGCTGCCCCAAAGGCAAAGGGAACAGAGGGGTGATTGAGAGCTGGTGGATTCCTGCTGTTAGCCAGACTCCACTAGCTCCTGCTGAACGTAAGTAAACGAAGAAGCAGTAAGTCTGAGGGTCAGGCCGCCCTGGTGGCACAAGAGGTTACGCCTCATGACTAGGAAGCTATCTGCAGCACGAGTTCGATCCCCAGCTAGGGAGCTTCCCACATGGCGCATCAGACCTCGCCTGTCTCACCCGCTGCTCCCCTCAGCAGTGTATTTCAGTGGATCCACCTCTTCTGCTCCCCACTCTGTCTCTGGGGAATCCTCTCACCCACCACACCTCTGGCCTGCACCCCAGCTCTTGTATGCATAAATAAATACATCTTTAAAGAAAAAAAAAGCCTGAGGGTCACCCAAGTGACCTACAGCCTCACCCTCCCCTCCTGCACCCACCCACTACCTCCGCAGAAAGTTACATTTTGCTCCAATTCAATGTCCAAGTCAGCACAGTTTCATCAGTACAAAAAACTCGTACTAGCGGGAGAAAAACAAAAGCGATATTCCAAGAGAATGTGACCCCAGTCCCCAGCTCCCCCGTGGGTAGCCCTGGTCTGTATCCGGATTCTCCTTGAGTATCTCCTCCTGGGTTCTCTTTCCCACCTCAGAGAGGAGCATCCCTACATCCCAGGCCCTCGCAGCCACATGTGACCTCCCAGATCTCCACCCACACGGCATTTTGGTCTCCAGTCTTCTTGTTCTCTTCTAAAGAATTTCCACGGCGTGACCTCTTCACCACCATCAAACAGCTCCACCAGGACAACTGCAGCGAACTCCTGCTCACACGTCATCTGTCCCTGAACATCCTCCCTTGTCTGGAGGGCCCCAGCTCTGAGCCTCCAGGGACCCTGGTGCCGCCTCTCCCTCGCCTCGGCCCTCCCTGACTGGCCTGTGGGCCAGCGGCGCATGTGGCGGCCTCCCGGAGCACCCAGCAGTCGGAGCCGCTCCCACCCAGCGCCCAGCGAGGCCCTGCACAGCGGGTCCCCCTTTCGGGGTACACATGACTTGCCATGTGATGGGCAACTGTCCCCCGAGAAGGAATCTCCTATTTTTTTTTTAATTTCTTCTGTCGCTTTAGGTTCCTCTCTTACCGTGTTTAACACAACAGGGTTGTGAAAATCACCTTTTTCCTTTTTTATCTGGGACTGGTCCTTGGTGCTTCCTTCTCCCCGAGGAGCGTCTTCCCCTGAGGATGGAGATAGGGGGTGTCGTCAGAAGTCTTTAAAGATGCCAGCTCTTTCCTGACCACCCTGCCTCCCAGAAAATGCTACTCAGTTAGCGAAGGCGCCTCTATTCAAAACACACTCTCTGTCCTTGACCACGTCACTCTCCACCATCTCAGAGGTGGTTACACTGAGAAATGGCTCCAGAGCTCTGACCAGCATGAATTGTTGAGGAAAGTGAATATAAGCACAGTGAAAGAGTACCGTGTGTGTGTGTGTGTGTGTGTGTGTGTGAGAGACAGAGAGAGAGAGAGAGAGAGAGAGAGAGAGAGAGAGAGAGAGAGAGAGAAAGAGAAAGAGACTGTGTGAATATGGTGTGCGTGTGGGTATGTATGTGTGGGGTGTGTATTTGGTATTTGTATGGTGTGTGGTATGTGTGTGTCTGCGTGTGTGGTGTGTGTGTGAGATGCTTGCGGCACAGCGTAATCCATAGCAGCTACTCTGGAGTCAGAATGTCTGGCTTAAATCCTGGCTCCACTTCCTACACTGCCTTTGTGGTGGCAGGAAATGACTTCACCCTCTGTGCCTCAGTTTCCTCTTGCACAGATGGGGATAATAATAGAAATGACCTGATGGTGTTGTGTGGGGGTTGAGTGAGCTCCTGTCTGCAGAGCGCATGGTCCGTACGATCTGTCATAGAAACTCAAGAGCAGGGCAGGATTGCTTTATCCTGATGCCTCGTGTGACCAGCGGACTTGCAGACGCGAACATGTGCAAGGCAGCATGGTGCCACTGGCCCTTGCAGGGGTCTTCTCTGCTCTGAGACTCACCCTGCCCCCTCTGGGGGGTCTTCACTGCTCTGGGACCCACCCTACCCCCTGTGGGGGTCTTTACTGCTCTTGGACCGATATCTGAACGTGCATTCACAACACAGCCCAGCCTGCTCAGTGAAATAACACACGACTTTAACACCACTATATCTTTTCGGCACTATATTAAGAAACTCAGCTACACACTCATCTACTAAGCCAGGGAAAGCGACATCATAGACTGATGTAGACTATGGGGTTGAAGCCTCGGGGTTCAGTGCCTGTGATGATTTATTCCACCTGCCTCTTGGAATGAGGTAGGCGGCGTGGCCCCGTTTCACAGATGACCATCTGAGGGGTCTGAGATGACCCCTCGGGGATCACAGGGCCAGTGTCCAGCTGTTCCCATGTGCACTGGCCTGCTCGCCAATCCCACGGGCAGGCCTGTGTCATTCACAGACACGTCTCGGCTTTGAAAACACAGTCTAAGGCTTCCACGCGGGCCGTCACGCTTTCGACGCGGACGCTCTCGGAGTGTGACTGTCAGTGGCTATAAACACGGAGCCTGAGCCCAGACTGGGGCTTCGTGCCCTCAGCAACTGCTGGCTGTTGCTAGAGCATCAGCTGTGAACTTTTTCAGGGGATGTTCGTGTTTAATTGAAAAACTGATGATGCCTTTGAGAAGCCAGGGGGCGATGCTCCAGGACGGAATCTCAGACACACATACAAGCAACGAGGGTGAGGCCCACCAGGAGCCCCGCAATTACAGCAGATGAACCCCAGGGGACACATGTACGGGAGTGGCTGCTGTAATTGGCTGAGTAATTGCAGTTATTCCCTTCCTGGGGAGACCTTGGCTGCAGCTATTGTTCGCTGCAAAGGGCACAGGGTTGCAAACAATCTGTTTCCTCGTTTGGGGTAAATTCTGACTCTCGCCAGCTTAGGCTGCTCCAGGAGACGAGCCCCAGGAAAGGCAGGGCCCCCCCAAACAGTGGCTGCACCCACGTTCCTAAGGCGATAGCTATTCAGGGCACTCCTCCAGGGAGAGAGGCAGGGCTGCCCACTGGGGCAGAGCGGGGAGGGCCCAAAGCTCACAGGAAAGGTTGTCGTCCTAAGGAAAGCATTGACTCAAAGCCTGAGCTTGTCTTTTTTTTTTTTAAAGATTTATTTATTTTTTCATACAAATTGGGGTACAGGCCAGAGTCATGGGACTGCGAGAGGGTTCACCAGAGACAGAGTGGGGAGCAGAACAGGCAGATCGTTGGAAATACACTGCTGAGGGGAGCAGCGGGCGAGGCAGGAGAGGTCTGCTGCGCCTACTGCTGACAGCTCCACAGGGCAGCGCTTTAACCCGCTGCGCCACCAGGGAGGCCCTCAAAGCCCAAGTTTAACGTGAGAAGAGAGACCCAGACGCAGGCATCTGATTGTCTTTCCTTTTCCGGAATTGCTCTCCCCTTAGCTTGCCCCTGCAACAATTCCAGTTCATACTTGCCTTAGTTTCCTGGGGCTGCCGTAACAAGTAATCTCACAGTGGGTGGCTTTAAACAGGAGAATTTTATTCTCATTGTTCAGGAGGCCAGCAATCTGCGGACACTGGCCAGGTGACCTCTTTCAAGGCCCTGGGGAGAACTGGCTCCTTTCACACTCCCCTTCGGTGGCCTGCGACCTCTGCCCTGCTTTCTCCCTGCGGGTCTCATCTCCAGGCCTCTTCTCTCCCTATAGGGGCCCTCACACTGCACTAAGGCTCGTCCCTTGACCCCATCTTAACTTGGTTACAGCTAAAGGTCCTATTTCCAAATAAGGTCACATTCACAGGTACCAGAAGCAAGAATTTCAGCAAAGGAGACACCGTTCAACTCCTCACAGTAAGCGGGCCACCAAGCCCCTCGGGCCCCTTCCAGTTTAAAATTTTGGTCTCTGGGGCCTCCCTGGTGGCGCAAGGGGTTAAGTCTCAGCACTATGAAGCTATCAGCAGCCACTGCAGCATGAGTTCCATCCCCAGCCAGGGAGATCCCCACATGGCGCAGCAGACCTCTCCTGTCTCCCCGCTGCTCCCCTCAGCAGTGTGTTTCAGTCAGTCTGCCTGTTCTGCTCCCCACTCTATCTCTGAGGAACTCTCTCACCCTCCACACCTCTGACCAATACTTCCCAGCTCTTGTATGCATAAATAAATAAATCTTTTTTTTAAAAAAATGAAGTAAAATTTGGTCTCTGGGGCCTCCCTGGTGGCACAACGGGTTAGCGCTGTGCTGCAGAGCTGTCGGTGGCTGAGGTGCCAGTTCGATGCCTGGCCGGGGAGATTCCCACATGGTGCGGCAGACCTCTCCTTCCTTGCCCGCTGTTCCCCTCAGCGGTGGATTTCAGTCGATCTGCCTGTTCTGCTCCCCACTCTATCTCTGGTGAACCCTCTCACCGCCCCATGCCTCTGGCCTGTACCCCAGCTTGGATGCATAAACAAATAAGTCTTTAAAAAAAAATTTGGTCTCTGGTCGATACTCATGTTGTTGATTCGGGACTCTTCCCCTCAGTCCCTGCTCCTTTTCTTCTCTCTGGATACAAAATAATTTCGGGGAATGAGGATTGAGGAATTCTCCAGAAGCAGGCCAAAGCTGGCCTGGCGTGAGGGGATGCCTTATGCGGAGGAATCCATCCTGCTGCGACCAGGGTGTCCCCAGCGGTCCTGAGAGCAAAGGCTGCCATCCCTAGTCCCAGGCTGGCTCCATTGGGAGGGCTCCCCAAGCCATGTGCTCCGGCCCTCGCCTGCTGGGCCTTTTCAGCTGAGTCCTGGGCCTCGCTTCGGAGAGCAGAGTGGCTTTAGAAGCCCCCTCACAGCCCTGGAGCATCGGGTGCAAGGACTTGAGTGTGGTCCCTGCCTCTCAGTCTAGTGCTGGCTTCTTCTTCCTTCGCCCCCCGGATGAGGCTTTTCAAAGAGGCCCAAAAGTCTCTGGGGACCAAACCCAGGGATCACGGCTTTGGGGCTCCCTAAATGCTGTGGTGGTCAAGCCAGCATTCAAACCCAAGTCTCCTGATCTCCCAAACAAAGGTTAATGAAAACGTGTACAGAGAGAACGAGAAACAGCCTGAGACCAGCTGGATGTTTTACAGCCACCTCGCCAACAGACTGTGGCAGCTGTGGTGGGAAGAGAACAGGGTGTAAGGCTCACTTCTGGCTGCACCGCCCCACCAGTGGCAGTAATAGGAGGGGGACTCTCCTCTCTGTTACCATATTGTAAAGTCACCTTGAATTTTCAAATGGCTGACTTGTCCGTTGTAACAGGCAGAGCTGACTGAGAGTGACACTTGCAGGATTCTCCCTCCTTGGAGAGGTCTTGGATCAATGAAACGTGATCTAGAAGTCAGAGCCAGCTCTAGGAAGGTCCTCCGTGGGCCACACCTCAGCCAGACCTCTCCAGGCAGCACATGTGACACCCAGAAAAGACCCTCAGAGCCTCTGGGAGAGACGGTGCTTGGGGGCTTTTAAAATGAGTCACTGGCCATGGCATCACCTTGAACTTTTGTCGTGATGTTGACAATGTCCAAAGTGCAAATCACTCCATGACCTGTTTGAAAGAAAAGCCAAATAGGAAAGTCTACCTAGACAAATGATTCCGGGGTACGTTGTTACCTGCAGGAAAAAGGGCGCCATCTCAGCACTGTTTGCTGTCCTGCACTGTTTGCTGAAGTTGTTACAAGTTGCCCCCCAAAATGTCGATATTTCTGTCAGGCACTTCTGTTTATATCTAGGTTCTGTGGTTTACTTAATTTGGACACACCCTAGCACACAGCTCTTGTTTGGGAGTCTAAGTTTTAGAGCGACGGCTACCCAATTTAGGAACAGATTAAAGGACCGAGATTTTGGCAACAAGGGAACCATGAAAACTACTTCTACTCAAGCAGCATTTTCAATTTCTTTGTGAAGAGTGATCTTTCTTGCAAAACTTCCAAGTTTCCAATTCTTTCACTGAGGCCTCCTTTGCAAAGTCTGTCCCTTAGGTCCTGGCTTCTGAGTTGAAATGTTTCTCTACTGCAACGTCTCCCATTTGCTGGAACAGTCACATGTGTTGGCTCCTTCGTTCAGCTTCTGAGTTGAAATGTTTCTCTACTGCAACGTCTCCCATTTGCTGGAACAGTCACATGTGTTGGCTCCTTCGTTCATCACCGAATAGGTGTGTGCTGTGTGCCAGACAAAGATGAGTCCTGGCACAGAGACCTGGTCCCCACCTTAGAGCAAGTTCCAGGCTAGAGGAAGATAAGACTCTGTTTAGGCTGACCCCACTCCAGACCGTTCTAGGGGATGGGTAGGGGAGCAGCTGAAACTAACACCCACTATCCTCTCTTCCCAAAGGACAGCGAACAAGCCCAGATGGGGTAGGAGGCCCCTTCTCTAGCAGCCCTGGGAGGGCCACAGCCCAAGGTGTCTGTCTCTCTCCCAAAGCCTGCTTGAGAGTGGACATTAGGGGATGTTGTGGCAAAGTACCACCTTAATCACAGCTTCCTCAGAGGGAAGCAGGAAATGATGTTGCGTTCCCAAGCTTAATTCTGCAGTAGTCTTCGCCTCGCTCTGTTTTCTGATTACTCCAAGTACATGGAGACATTATTTAAATGAGAGGGACAACTGTGGCAGCTGATTCAGTGGTTGTGGAAAGACAGTGACGAGGCAATGAGATGTGAGAAGTAGAGACTCTTGCAGATAATCAGAGGACAAGCAGACAGCCTGCTTTTGCTGCCCTGCTCACAACCTTGCTGAGGCTCCTGCAGGGGCAAGAGGGTAGGGAACCATCAAAGTGCTTATCAAGGGCCTCCCTGGTGGCGCAAGGGGTTAAGAGCAGTGCTGTCGAGCTGTCGGCAGCTGTGGTGTGAGTTCGATGCCCAGCCGGGGAGATTCCCACATGGTGCAGCAGACCTCTCCTGTCTTGCCCCAGCAGACCTCCTCTGCCTCGCCCGCTGTTCCCCTCAGCAGTGTATTTCTGTCGCTATGCCTGTTCTGCTCCCCACTTTGTCTCTGGTGAATCCTCTCACCGCCCCACACCTCTGGCCTGCACCCCAGCTTGAATGCACAAATAAAATAAAAATCTTTTTTAAAAAAAGTGCTTATCAAAATGAACACGTGGACTCTGGTGTGAAAGCGTCCTCACTTGCAGAGTTGATCATTAACTAAATCGTGTGTCATTGACAATAAGAGTGTGAGCTTTACTCAATGATGTGGGTGTGGTTTCTTGAGTTTTTTTTTAACTTAGTCATCACAATGAGGTTCTCCACTATGGGAAAATGGGTCTTTTTAAACAGAAGGGGGAGACAGGGCAGAGGGGTGGTCTCCCCGCTGAAGATGGGGGTGTACCTCCTCACATTCATTGTGACCTCTTCACATAAAGCCAGAGCAGAATCTGTGATGTCTTGGGGGGCGGGGGAGGGGGGAGCTTGTAAGCTTTTGTGCTGACATATCTGTGAACCTTAATTAAAAATCCATTCAAATTGTATGACTCACAATAGTTGAACAAAGTGACCTCAGGACAGGATTCGATCCTGAAAATAAAATTGATCGTGAGGATAACAGTTGCCTTAAATCTAAGAGAAGAAGGGCAGGTAGGGGGATGGGGAGGGAGGGACAGGCTAGGACAGGGCTGGTTTGGTGGAGGATGAAAAAATTATAGAAATTAAATAGATAGACAGACTCTGGAAAAAGATCCAAGGTACAGGTGGAAACTCATAACATTTTAGTTTAACATATTTACGACATAGCAATAGAGCAAGGAGAAACAATTTTTGAAATACAGTAATCCTTTCATGAATTTTGTTGCTAAAAACCTCCCAGTTAAACCAGAAGAAAAATTAGCTGGAACTCTGTAAGGAAGGGGCTCCACCTGTCTTCCTCTGAAGATTTACTGCCATTCGGAAAGGTATTTATAAAAATGGAAATTGTAGCTGTATTTGCTGATCCGGGTTACAAGAGGTGTTTTAAAATGAGCATAAGCATTTCGTTAGCTGTTGGGAAGCAAACTATCACTTCGGGATCCCGGGGATGTGAGGGTGGTTGAGGGAGTGGCCGACGCACCACTGCGCTCTGGGATTTGTTTGCTTATTCTCCTGGGCAAGAAAAACATGCAGCTGTGTAGGGTGGTGTCTTTCTAAAATTTAGGTTTGAAAATGTTCACCTATAGCTCAAAGAAACCCTCATGTCTTTTTTTTTTAAGATTTATTTTTTATTTATACATACAAGCTGGGGTACAGGCCAGAGGTGTGGGGAGGCGAGAGGGTTCACCAGAGACAGAGTGGGGAGCAGAACAGGCAGATCAGAAATACACTGCTGAGGGGAGCAGCGGGCGAGGCAGGAGAGGTCTGCCGCGCCATGTGGGATTCTCCCCGGCTGGGCATTGAACTCGCGACGCCGCTGCCGACAGCTCCACAGCACAGCGCTTAACCGCTGCGCCACCGGGGAGGTCCACCATCATGTCTTTTTGATCTTTCTGTTTTAAAATGTTTTCTGCATCATCCTCTCAGAAGCACAGAGCTGTAAAGGGTGTCGACAATGCTCTGAGGTAAAAGGTACTGATATCAGAAGAAGGACAACCACCCGGTGCCCAGTGTCCATGCCCTTCCACATCTGCCACTCGAAGCCCTGGTCACACTGGGCACGCCTCAGTGTTCAATGGGTGAGTGAACGAATGAATGTCTTCGAGAGGATGGACTGAGTCCACATTTATCACAGAAGAACATAGTCAGGAGGATGAGAAAGACAAGAAGAAATACGTAGCTGCAGAGTTTGAGGCGTAATTCACTTGAGACGCATTTCTGTGGTGTGGCTCTGAGTCTTCTTCCTCTCGCCTTTACTCTCCCAGTGGCCCATTTGGGGGGTGTGGGGGGTAGGGAGAGTAGTGTGGAGGGGAAAGGGAAAATCCTGTCTACATCTCTGTTTGTCAACAAGTAAGGTGCTCACAGATCACTCCATACAAGCCCACACTGCAGATGAGAGAAGTAAAGACTCAAACGCCTCAACTAAGGCCCTGGGCGCAGCCAACTGAACGCAGGTGGTCTCACTCATTATTTATTGCTTTTGAGGGCGGGGCCGGATGAGGGCAAATAAACCTTATCACCGACCTACCTGTTATAAGCCCCACTTCCAGACATGAGTGTGGCTTGTTTGCTTTGACCAATTGTTTGAGTGATTTTGCAATAATTTTTGACAAGAATGTCTCCAAAATAATGATCTTAAATTTTAGTTTGTACAGAATTGACTGGGAGGGCCTGTTTGAAATGCGTATTTCTTCACTAATGCAGTGACACCTCACTCCCGTGAGAATGGCTATTCTCCAAAAGATAAGAAACAACAATTGTTGAGGAGGGTGTGGGGATGGGAGGGAATGTAGACAGCTCCCCTACGGAAATCAGTAGGGAGCCCCCTCAAGAATCGAAAATACAAATTCCATAGGATTCAATTATCCTACTTCTGGGTATTTAACCCGAAAATACAAAACACTAATTCAAAGATCTATGCACCCTCATCTTTATTATAGTGCCATTTACAATAGTCACAAGTTGGGGGTCTCCCTGGTGGCCCAAGGCATTAAGTCTCAGCACTATGAAGCTATCAGCAGTCACTGCAGCACGAGATTGATCCCCGGCCAGGGAGCTTCCCACAGGGCGCAGCAGACCTCTCCTGTCTCCCCGCTGCTCCCCTCAGCAGTGTACTTCAATCGATCTGCCTGTTCTGCTCCCCACTCTGTCTCTGTGAATCCTCTCACCCCTCGCCCCGCACCTCTGGCCTACATCCCAGCTCTTGTATGTATAAATAAATAAAATCTTTAAAAAAAATAACCACAAGTTGGAACAATTTTGGTGCCCCACAAGAGATGAGTGGATAAAGAAGGCGTGATAAGCACACAGTGGAATACTGCTCAGTCCAAAGAAAGATGAAGTCCTGCCATTTGCAATAGCATGGATGGACTTAGCGGGAACTATATTTGGTGAAATAAGTAGATGAGGAGGAATACCACATGAATTCACTCACAGGTATAAAGAATGCAGACAAATGGATGAGCTGAATAAACAAAAATAGATTTAGATTGTAAAAAAAGATATGTATGTTTCTGATGCTAATCCCTGAGATTCTACTTCTGTGGCTCTGGAGTGGGGCTAAAGGGTCAGAATTTTTACGAACACAGCCAAGTGACTTGGCAGAAACTAGGCTGGTTGAAAGTGCTTGCAGTTCAGGAACGCGCATGGTGAGATTTATAGAGTCAGGGGCACGGAGGCTGGCTGTGGGTATGTGTCCATCATGTTCCGAAGACTACAGTGTATCAGCACCAAGAGTAATGAACGTGCAATTGTGTATCGTTGAGTGCTGGTGACAAGGCTGTATTCGAAATCATGTACTTTCCTGTTTCACACTTGTAAAAGTCAAGTTCATGTCTCAAGTCTGCAAAATGCCCTTCTCAGCACCATACGCAGACCAAGAGGCACTGCAAAGATTTAAGAGGCTCGGTGAGGAGCTTCAGATGCCCCTGGCATTTGCACCCCTGGGCGCACTGCTTCCTACATGATAACTACACAATGAGTTTATGGTTATTGAAGGGTGCACCACAAAGGAATATGAAATAGTATGAACATGTGGATAACGCGTCTGTAGAGGTAAATGCTAAATTCTTCTAATTATAAAATAGATGAATCTTTTATTAGAAAAATGATAATTCATGTGTTTAGGGATGAGAAAACTACATCTGGCAGGAAATGAAAGGCAAGAAATCCAATGCTTTGGAGGAAATTGGGCCTTTCTTCCCAAGAAGGATCAGTCTCCATTTCTGGTTCCCTACATTTTCCATTACCCTAGACCACACATTTCTGCAAGGCTCTGTGGGTTTTAATTAAACTCTGATGATGAACACAGACTTTCCGAACTTCCTGCTGGTTTGTACCATTCTGCTTCAAAGCAGGGCTTAGAGAAAACAGTGAAGAGGGGGTGATAGTCAGCACCTCACTGGGAGGCTGCACTGCCCTTCTACCAGACAGGGTCTCCAACAGCGTGTGAAGAACTATTCTGAGTGTAGATGGCGCCGAACCACTTCCTGGCCTTCAGACCTTGGCATTTTGTTCTTAAGTTGCCTGTTTTGGTCCATAAAGAAAAGCTCTGTCTATGTGACTCAGGCTATGAAAATGCTTAAGTTGGCAGCCAGGGTGGGTATACCCCGCACGGGCCTCAGCAGAAGTCCAGAGAAAGAGAGGCCCGCCTGCCTCCCGGGGCCATCTGTGAGGGTCCCAGAGCGCTGGCAACAGTCACCCGGGAGGGCGGCTGCAAGGGAAGGACGAGGCCCCAGCTCGGCTCTGCTCAGAGAGGCAGTGTCCTCCCGCTGGCCAGGGCTGGGAGGCTTTCTCCTTTTCCCTCCCTCCCTCCCTTCCCTCTTTCCACCCACCTTCCTCCTTTCTTCCTTCCCCTCTTTTGCATTCTTTTTTTTTTCTCTAAGATTTATTTACTTATGCATACAAGAGCTGGGGTGTAAGCCAGAGGTTGTTGGTGTGAGAAGATTCACCAGAGACAGAGTGGGGAGCAGAACAGGCGGATCTACTGAAATCCACTGCTGTGGGGAGCAGCGGGCGAGGCAGGAGAGGTCTGCTGCGCCATGTGGGAAGCTCCCTGGCCAGGGATCAAACTCGTGCTGCAGTGGCTGCTGATAGCTTCATAGTGCTGAGACCAAACCCCTTGCGCCACCAGGGAGGCCCCCCTTTTCATTCTTTCTTCCTCCTTCTCTTTCCTCCTCTCCTCTTCCCTCCCTAGCTATCCTTCCTCCTTCTTCTGCGAGAGTCTTGTGAAAATAAAAGGATCAAAAATGTCAAGGAACTATTATTCACCTGGCAGAGATTTCTGTGGACAGCACTGGCCTTCCCCCAAGTCACTCACTCTCTCTGACTCAGCCCTACACTTTTAATAAAATGGACCTACACGGTTGTTATGCAAACACAGGCGAAAGAAAGAGAAGATTCTGTGATGAACCCTCACAGGGTAGCTGCAGTTACACTTGAGTCTGAAAAGCATCAGCTGATGTAACCTGCATAATCGGTGCGATTCGGACGCGGGCCCCATGGTATTGGGCAGTATCCCTGGAAACGAGCACAACACCTGGCGAGGCTGGCAAGATAGCCTCGAGCCGGGGCATTGAGCCCAAGATACCGCAGGGTGACTTTTGGACTCCGGACACAATTATGACTATACAGGCAAGTTGACTGTGTAAATAAGAAAAAAAACAGGCAGTTTAAATATTAAACATTTCAATATCTGGACAATTCCCTCCTCAATGTGGACCAAGAAACTAAGGTGCAGTTAGTTGTGAAATCAAGCTGCACGCCCTGATTTCACAAGAATGGTTTTAGGGAAGGGTCTCCGAGGCCGTCTACCTCACTGATGCCACAGCCCCCTGGATGCCACCCGGGATCTCAGGCATCTACCCCAGACTCAGGCCCCCAAATGACAGCACAGGGATAGAATCAATGTCTCCACTTTGTCCTCTGTCTTCAAGTTCCCAGGTCAGCGTTTGCCGAGTTGTAAAGAGGAGTTTAAGGAGATTTAGGAGAAGTTGGGGCCTCCCAGCCTCCCTGGTGGCGCAGAGGGTTAAGTCTCAGCACTGTGAAGCTATTCGCAGTCACTGCAGCACGAGTTCGATCCCCGGCCAGGGAGCTTATCCACAGGGTGCAGCAGACCTCTCCTGTCTCCCCGCTGCTCCCCTCAGCGGTGTATTTCAGCCCATTCGCCTGTTCTGCTCCTGCTCCCTGTCTCTGGGGA
>PVIJ01016841.1:0-31395 GCA_004024925.1 Scalopus aquaticus | reverse complement strand
GATAGAAGGAACATACCTCAACATAATAAAAGCCATATATGACAAACCCACGGCCAATATTATCCTCAACGGTGAGAAGCTGAAGGCCTTTCCCCTAAGATCAGGAACAAGGCAAGGATGTCCACTCTCACCATTACTTTTCAATATAATACTGGAAGTCCTAGCCAGAGCAATTAGACAAGAGAAAGACATTCAAGGGTATCAAATAGGAAAAGAAGAAATTAAACTGTCTCTATTTGCAGATGATATGATAATATATATACAAAACCCTAAAAACTCCATAGAAAAACTACTCAAAATAATAGACCAGTTCAGTACAGTAGCAGGATACAAAATCAATGCACAAAAATCAGTAGCCTTCCTATATGCAAATACCCAATCTGAATAAGAAGAAATTAAGAAATCCATCCCCGGGCCTCCCCGGTGGCGCAGCGGTTGAGCGCTGCGCTGTGGAGCTGTTGGCAGCGGCGACGCGAGTTCGACGCCCGGCATGGGAGAATCCCACATGGTGTGGCAGACCTCTCCTGCCTTGCCCACTGCTCCCCTCAGCAGTGTATTACTGATCTGCCTGTTCTGCTACCCGCTCTGTTTCTGGTGAACCCTCTCGCTGCCCCACGCCTCTGGCCTGTACCCCAACTTGTATGTATAAATAAAAAATAAATCTTTAAAAAAAAAAAAAAGAAAAGAAATCCATCCCCTTCAAAAACCAAAAGAGAAATTCTAAGTAGAAAATCATAACAAAAAGCATTCTGTTCATTCATTCAAACATTTAATATGTTAACATTGTTTTAGATTCCAGGATACAGCAGCCAACAAAAGAGACAAAAGCCCTGCCTTCATGGATCTTATATTCTAATACAGAAAGATAGACTACCAACCTAAATTAAAAGACATGTAAGTTAGAAGGTAGTAAGTGTCATAGAGGAAAATACAACAGAGAAATGGGGGGTGGGGGGCAAGCTTGGTGGAGGTGGCCAGGGAAGGCTGCCGAAATAGTGATGTCAAAGTGAGGGCCTAAGGCCTTGAGGGCCACAACCAAGTAGATATGTAAGGAAAGAATATTCCAGACAGTGTGAACAGCAAAAGCAATGGCTCTGAGGCAGGAATATGCCCCGCTTCATGAGGGAATAATGAATAAGCCAATGTGTTTAAATGCCTTAAACCGCTTCCAGATTAAAGGGTTATAATTCGGGACAAAATACCATTAACAAAGCCACATTTTCATAAACTCTTAGAGCTGGAATGTGTCTTTGTAAACACTTTCTCAACCCCCTGAGTCTTATCAGGGGAGAAAGGAGGAAGAAAAAAAAAAAAGTTGCTCTGTGGAGGGAGGCTAGAAGTGTGGCACAAAAAGTGATTTCCTTAACTGTTTATTCTTTGGCACTTCTAAACATATGAACTGATAATTTTTTTCTAGTAAAAAACTATTCAACCATTACATATTCTAATTCTTAGAAAGTAAAAATATGCAGTATCTCTTAAATTAGTCCAAATATTTAGTTCAATAGAAGAGGTTGTTCCTGGAACATTTCATATAAACAGGCTCTTACTTTTCTGGAATTTTGCAAGCAAAAAATGTTGATTGTTGTATCAAAACCAGAAGTCAGGAGCTTTTTGCAATTGCCTAGATTGTGCCATGCAGTAGCAATCCAGGACTAATGCCTTCTATGGATGGCTGAGTGAAAACAGCACTTGAAAGCAAATAGTATTAAATCAGAAATCTCAAAATTAATATAGCTAATGGAAAACGATACCCCAGGATATGCCAAAATGACTCCGACTCCACAACAAGCTCTAGAAACTGGTCCTGTGAGGGAGCTTGTGTCCGCTATTGAAATAATCTGGTTACAGTCGTAAATGGTTGATGTAATTCATGTTGATTTTGGAATGTACTAGAAATTTAAACATGGCTTCATTATCATCAACAATCCCTCGTTCACTTGATGTGTATTGCTCATCTTAATTCTAAATAAGAATATTATTTAGTTTCTAGTTATGAGTTGTATAAATAAAACTTTTTTTATTAATAAAAATAAAAACTGTAATTAGACATAACACACTTATGTAAATAAGTTATTCCTCTGGCATTTTAATTCTCTGCCATTTATTCTGACCTATAAAATGCAGAGTGATGGGCCCCCACCTATCTCCAGGAACTCACCCCTTTAGTTCGCCTTCCTATTCACTCAGCGTGAACCCTGCTGCCATTTGGCTTCACTTTATTAGACTTTCAGGCTGAAATGCTTGGGCTGTCCTCTGCAGGCAAACATGTTTTACCTCTAGGTCTCAATCATCATTTTGTCATTATGGCCTTCTGTCCCTAGACTGAGTCACCTCTAATCTCTAGCTTGGAAATTCTCTTTCTTTCCAGAGCCTAACTTTTGTGTTCCTGCTTTACCTGTTTTTCTTGTTTACCAGTCATCACTCCCATTAAAACACAAGCTTGATGAAAGTAGAAAATAGGGTCCTATCCATTCTTCTGAAGACCTGTATGTCTCTAGGACCTACTGTTGGACGTGGGACACAGTTGGTAGTCAAAAACAGTTTTTTGATGTTGCAAAAGTAGGTTGGGATTGGGGATTTATTTCCCTGAAGGTCAGGTGTAAGCTTTACCACATTTGTTTTGCACAGGGTATGTAACTACAGAGAATTGCACTCATCAGCCCTCCCATAAATTCCCTCATGGAGGACGAGCTTATGCAGCCTGGTGGGTAGAAGACTCCAGCAAGCATTAGTGAAATGCTGCCAATGTCTTCTTGTTCTCACTCCCGCCCCAATCAGCTGGATAGATTGTGGCCTATAAAATTTTACAGACCAGAAAGAAAAATCATCAAGAAACATGATTTTTTTTTAGAAGATTTGCTGTTTTTTTTTTTTTAATTATCCTTCAAAACCTAATGTATTCTGCATAGCAGATGGGTAATGTGGGTCCCATAGCTGTGCCCACATATCTCTTTCACTGGGGGGAGAGTGGGAGGCATTTGTTCTCCTCCTGAAAGAGAACCTGTCCAAAGAAAAGCCCAAGAGAAATGCCAGCAATATTAAAATAAAAGCCAGCAACATTAGGTGGGATGTATGGCGACCCTCCCCAAGTGTGCCAACTCTGTATTTCTGCCCAGAGATCTTCACTCTTGAATTGACCCATGAAATGCAGGACTTTCAAAATGACTCACATTGTATTCAGGGGCAGCAAGGTCTTTGCCCCCTTTCAGGTATGATGGAAGCAAAATTGGGCCTGAGCTTGAGTCTAGTCCAGGGCTTCATGGACTTTCTGGTTAGCAGGGGAGAGTGAAATTTTCTAGGAGCTATTTGATACTGGTCAGATCCAGTGAGGGGAACCAGCACGCCGTGAAAGCTGTGGCCCCTGACATGACCAGGCCAGTTTCTGGGTTAGGATTCAAGTCTCATCAGGGAAGTAGAAGTGTCGCCTTGAAACTGAGTATCGGGAAGACTTACTTGAACCTTTAATGCAGTTCCCTTAACTAGGGAAGCCTCAGGTACCAGGCTGGCATCACCTCGTCTGGACCTTGGTCATTGCTGGGACCTGTACACACCCTCCCTCCTGCAGCACCTCTAGCAGATGTCACTGAAAAGTGACATGGACATCAGAACACCACGGATGTGGCGTGGTAGCAGCTGATCTTAAATGGGGTCAGAAGCTTTGGAGGTGGTCTCTTCACACGTCCAAGTCATAAAAATGAGTTTTCTCCTTAAGATGGGCACATTAAATGAGAATCAGGCTTTCATTCTCTACTGTTATGTAATCCGAGGTCTGAACATTTAATGTGTGAGAGCGTGAGGATATAACAGTCAAAACCAGCTGTTGGTAGCATGCCCTTCCTTCCAGAACAACCTTCTTTGGAAACTCCACATCTATTTGACCCCCATTTAATTACCCTGTGAATATGGGTAGTTATTGTATTATAGCATTGCTTTGACTAAATGCAATAAAATTTTAGTTTCAGGGAATGAATATAATAAAACTTTCTATGGCATTTGGTGTGCAAGAAGCAGATTCTCTTTAGTCAAAAGGCTTTGTTTATAAACAGGTGATTACTTAAAATAGCCTCACGAAGAAACATAGTAAGACTTTGGATTTAAACCTACTTAACATCTGTATAATTGCATGTGCCTTCAAGAGGAGACAAACTGTGTCCTTTTCGTCACTTTCCTTCTGATCTGAGAGCTGTTTACTTGTTACTGGTGGATATGAATTGCTCCCACACTTGGCATTGATTTTTTTCATTCTTTGTACAGATGAATGTGTTTATAAGATATGTTACACAGAATCACAATGACGCATGCACACCCCATTTTTTTCAATGCTACTGAAGTTCAAAGAAGGTTTAAATATTCACAAGGGTTTGGGCCATATCCAGAGAGATGGCATATGTCATAAAATATGATCTCTAACAAAGTAAAGAAGTTCCCAGAGGCCAATGGAAAGTACTAGTGTCTTGTGATTTGCAGGAAGAGGGAGTATTTGGATAAACGGACTCATTTTTTAACACTGACATGGCCAGAGCACCCCAGAAATTGCAAGTCAGCCACCTGAGGGACCTGTTGTGCTGGGTATGCTCCATGATATTAAATTAAATGGTATTAAATTATTCAACTTTTGAATGTGTCCATCCATCATTGATAGAGGGGGAAATAATGATTGTTAACCACAGTCAAGCGACTAATACCTACTCTGAGCCTCTTGTGATCTGGGCGTTGTTATAATATTACAAATCAGCCTGTCACTCTCTTGTTTAAAGTTCTGCCTTGTGGTTTCACTGACTTTTCAGTAACATTTGAACTCTCACTGGTCTACAAGGTTTCACGTCATCTGACTTCTGCCAGCTATCTCCACCTCAGCTGTGCATCTCACTTCACCGGTTGTCGTCGGTCACACAAGCCCTGCTCACACTACCTTTACCTTTGCTTTCTGTCCTCTGCCTGGGATACATTTACCCCACCTTCACCTTCATCTTGTCGTTTTCTTATACTCAAGTCTACCTCCTCAGAGTGTTCTCTATTGATAAGTGAATACAAAATGTCTTCCTCCCTGCGTTGCCCATTTCACGTGACCACAGAGCGTGAGTGTAGGCACATCCCCATTGATGCATTTCCTGTTCACCCCCACTCACAGCTGTGAGCTGCATGAAGGCCAGATGTTCTCAGTACGTGAGGTTTCCTGAAATCTGGGTGCAGTGTATGGAATTGGACCAGCACTCAGTAATTATTTGGAGAGTGAGTACATGGATGAAAGACATTCAGATGGGTCCAGATTGGGATGCAAACTGAGTTAGGGTGGCCAGTTGGGCTTCATCTTTCTAGAAGAATAAAAAAAATAAAATGAAAGCACACCATTAAATTATGTCTCTCAGATGAAAGAGAGATGACTCTAACTCATCCTGTGATCCTGGGATGAAGAAACAGAGAGGAGAGTATGCAAAGTTGTAAGAATAATCAAAGACATGGGAGAATTCTAGGCCTGCCAAGTGCTCTTCACCAGGAAAAACACAGTTTCCAGGATGGAGGGGTCCGTGGCAATGTCAGGCTTCAGAAGATCCAAGGATGTTGAGAATAGTACACTGGATTTCATTAGGGATGTCCAGAGTGAGTTTTGAATGGACCGTTGTAGTAGACCTATGAGAATGGATCTGCCTGAGATCTTGGAATGCTGAGCCTCCAAGAGCGCAAAGTTAGGCAACGAAAGCGAGCTTCATGCAGGAGAGCCAAGATGTTCTTTCCTAGGAGAAAAGACCTGTGCACATTTGAAAACAAGACCCCCAAGGTAGCAAAGAGCATGATACTCAACATACTGCCAAAAGAGATTGATGGAAATGAAATTCCAGGTTGGGAATGCAGCAACAATGTGAAGGACAGTGGAGTATGTCCTTAGGGACTTGGGGGGAAGGTGGGTGCTCAGGTGCAAGACAACACAAATAGAGGCAGACTGGCCCCAGGTGCAGCTCTCTGCTCTAAATTCATGCTCTCACATCCCAGCCTCTGGGCCATCTGGATGAGAATCAATGTTGATGCTTGTTAGAAATACAGATTCTTCGGCTGCACCCCTGATTTCCTGAGTTACAGTCTGCTGGTGGGAGACTAAGAGATCTGTATTTAGTCAGTTTGCAGAGTGGCCACACATGCACAGGTCTGAACTTGACTGCTGGGGGCGTGGGTATGTGTGTTCCATTAAACTCAGCCCGGCTGTGGCATGAGGTCTCCGGGCTGTGCAGGGACCTTTATGGATGGGAGACACCAGAGATTTTGTGAGGCTTAAAATGTAAGCAATTTGGGGCACTATTTTAAGAAAAACAACTAAAAAGTTAGAAATAAAAGCTTCAAGTTAAGAACATGAGTGTATTTAGACTAAGAAAGGAAATGGTCCATTTTTAAAAGATGATCTAGCATAAAGTCCAGGAAAATAGGGTGACATCCTTGCTGTCCACTTTTTTGGTTGCATATCCTGAGTCTCTTTATAGGACATTATCAGTACTACCGCTTTCGGTACAGACACTATACAGTACTTGTCTCCTATGGCAGTTTCAATAGAACTTAGTCTTTTGTTATTGATGGTTGCAATGTGAAAAGCATGCAACTTTATAGACAGAATATAGACACATGGGGAACACCCCTTGCAAACACTAGAATTCTGAATAATTCTGTTTTTCAGTGGTTCCCATAAACAAAGGAAAACTATGTGGTGCTTTATAATCCTATGTGTGGAAGCGAGCAGATTCTTGACAGGAGAGAATTTCTGTTTTGACTAGGTGTCAATGAGCATTGAGTGCGACACCTGAAATTTTATACATCTGATGATTAAAGCAAAATTTCCAACTCACTTCTGGCTCCTCTACATCCCACATATCTCTGGTGCCAGCCATGCCAGTGCACATCTGCATGTCAGTGTGGCCTTGGATCTGTGCCTCCGTGGCACCATGCTCAGTGAGTTGGTGACAAGGTGATGGGAGAATTTCTGGAAGACATTCCTGCATCCTGAGAGATAGCAAGGCAGGAAAGTGATTGCAAACCATGTAAAAATATCCCCCTCCAGACAAAGTATAGGAGTCCCCAGTTAAACTTCCTATTAGTTGGAACCTCTAATATGCATGCAAAACCTTCTGTGTGGCTCACTATGAAGACACATTGAAAAGACTAAGTGCCTTGGGGGTGGGTGTGGTAACATTCAGTGAAGAGGTGTGAACCTCTATGTCTGAGTCATATACAGTGTTGCAAGCCATTATTATCTCAATGAACTATGTGTGTGTGTGTGTGTGTGTGAGAGAGAGAGAGAGAGAGAGAGAGAGAGAGGGAGAGAGAGAGAGAGAGAGAGATAAAGTACTCAAGCATGAGAATGCATTAAAGAGGCAAAAAAGAGGGAGGGCCGTATCTTAGTTGCAGCCAAAACATCTTACTTTATACAGTTTTACAAAATGTCTCTTGCTGTTATTGCATTGCCAAGACTCTCCCATGAAACTTCACCTTCATCCCCCAGACTGCATGTCTGGGAAGTGCCAAGGAGAAACACAGATTGGAGATTGCCTTTCTTCTTAGATGTATTTTTTTTTTTTCATTTCAGTGTGTTTCAGTTTTTAACTAAAAAAACAACCATACTCAGCAATCAAGTTTTCCCTTTCTGTGCAGTATTATTGATAACAGATGGGCCCCCTGCCTTAGGTTTGGCTGGTAGGCTTCCTGTTGTGATCAAATGTACACACTTGCTCACCCGCTTCCTCCTGTGAGACTTCAGGAACCCCTGTACCTGGTTGCATTACAGCGATGTAGGCCATTGCCATGAATGGACCCTAAACTCCTCTAAGTACTTGAAACTTCTCTGAACTCCAGTAGCCCTAAATAATGGCGTGTGTGCATTGTATGGCCATCAAGTCTGATCTGAACTCTGAAATAGATGGAAGATCAGAATTGTTACTGTTGCTACTGAAGGGTTGAGGTAATTTCCCCTCACAATAAATTGCCTGAATAGCATTACTGTACCACCAAGAAGAACTGCTGGAGTTATGTTATTTTCTAAGACAGATTCGAAAGTCACCCCTGCCCCTGCCAGCACCTGGATGAGTCTCTGAGTGGCTCCATCACTAGGATTTGGGTCCCTTGTAACATGGCTCCCCAAAGGACCCTTCCTCCCCTGGTGCATGTGAATGGGATGTCTCAACGCAACCCATTAAATGAAGTGCCTAAAACAAGTCCAGAGGAGCCACTTCTGGCCAGAGAAGATGGGCATTTAGAGTTGTTGGGAGGGTGGAAGGATACAGACAGCAGCAGCCAGATCTCGCCATCGGTTCCCCTCCCCCCACTTTTATTATCCTCCCCCCTCAGTAGTTTAATGTGAGCACGTCTCTCTCCCCTCATTTGCTGCAGATGCCTCAGGAGCAGTACACCCACCACCGGAGCGCCATGCCCGCCTCTGAGGGGCCACAGGTATACAAAGTGGGCATTTACGGCTGGCGGAAAAGATGCCTGTATTTCTTCGTCCTGCTCCTGATGATTTTAATCCTGGTGAACTTGGCCATGACCATCTGGATTCTCAAAGTCATGAACTTCACAATTGTAAGTAAAGCCACACAGGCTTCTTTGACTGCCCTTGGGGGAAGGTGATAACAGAGGGCAAGAAGGAATGTAGGAAAACCATGGGAAAGAGGGTTGAAAATATACCACAATCTGATGTTTTGACTGAAAAGGCATTTCTGTTCAGGTTATGTATGTGGATCAATGTCTGTCTCATCTCTGCTCGCAGAGGCTGGTTCAGTGCAGTGACATCTTTTTGGTGGTCTCGTGGATGCTTTTCCTCAATGCTGGTCACTGTGGAGCCTCACTCTGTAATTTATAAGCACTTGGAGGGAATAATCCAGGAAGAAATAGGGAATGCATTCAAAGTCTTAAGTTTTCTCCATTTTACTAGTGCTCAGGAAAGGTTTGGGGAGATTGAGGGTTGAAGAATCTGAGTAAAATTCAGCTTTGGGGAATATCCAAGACCTATCGCTGCTATTCACATGTGGGAGCCCATTACTCAAGTGCATTGAAAGTCAGAGTTGCCTCAACTTGTAAAAGCAAAGTCTTCTTGGCGTGGCCTGGGTAGGATGGAAATGAGAGTGGGTAGCAATGTTGCATTTTTAAGAATTTGAGCACTTGCTTCTTTGTCAAAATTCTTACTATTAATACTTTGGGTATAAAACAATTGAACATTTCACTTGTTGAAGTTCACAAGAGACGTGTGGGAAGATGACTTTTGTCATTATCCTGAGGTTTTGCCCCAGGGGTTCTGGTCTATATTTGCAAAATAAGTGATTTAACCCCTGAGTGAGGGCATGGTGACTGTTAATGGATTGCCCTGGGCAGATGGTATTTCTTGCTCTGATGTCAAAAGTAAGTAGTCAGGGAAAAAAACCTGCCTGATAAAGAAATAAGACCGTAACCATTAAGGTTTTTAGGTGGAAATTCCGAGTTTATTAGAGAAAAGTTGCCTTTTCTGAAGGATACAATGTACTTTATCCTGAGTCCATTGCATTCACTGCTTTGCTGCTGTGCTGCAATCATTTCTTTTCCTGGGGATGGTTTTCTCCTCCTCTACCTGGTAAACCAGTCCCCCCACACCCCTTGATGTTCCTGTACCTCAATTTATGTGTCTATTATTACACTTATCACTCCAGATCATTGTGTGTTCCCTAGGTGGACTGAAGTTTGGGACGAGTGTGGGCTGACTTTTCTCTGTATGCCTTTGTCACTCAGGGCTCTGGTGCTCGACTTAATTGACTCAGAATTAGAGATGCTGCTTCAAGTGAGGATACGGTCTTGTCAAACATTACCTAAATATTTTACATTTCTTCCTTGAGAAAAATAGTTTGTATTCTTTGAGATGTTCAAAAATGTTCTGTGTATTGCAGGATGACATTTGGAAGATATCCAGGTCCATTTCCACGGGATGGCCAGGGTCTAAGGTGATAGGCTTAGAGTCTTGGAGCATATAAGCTTCTGTTTCTGAATCAGACTCAGTAAATATTTTTTGAATGTGGACTGACTTTATTGATCTACAAGCAGAGTTCAGTAAAATGTGGTAAACAGATGAGAGAGAGGTGATAAGATGTGCTGTTTGTCTGAACATGAAATGGACTAGCCAGCATGACTCAGAGTACTGGGCTCGAAAATGTGTGTGACCCAGTTGAGCTTAAGTCCAAATGTCTACAGTTGTCATCTGTGGATAGATGAGTATGTGATATTTTTATTTGGTGTTTTACAAACTCATAACATGGACATGCTCTGTGTTACAATATTAAATAGGGGAAGACTGAAGTTTGTACTGTAGAATCGAGAGTCAAGTTTTAAAGGTAATTGACACACATTGATTACTGGTAGGATATAGGAGTTGAAGGACTAGAAGACATCATTCTGCAACATTCCCAAGTTAGATGGAGGGCCCAGAAGCAAGACAATTAATGACGACCTTCCTTCTGGAACTAATGTAACTACTGAATCCCTTATTTGGACTATTTTTATTTTTTTTTAACCTCGTCTGGCATAAGGTTGATTTATAGAAGTTGAAAGATTTGTGGGTCAGTGTGGTTCACTATGAACTCAAACCTTGATAAGTATTATACCATCCAAACAGTCTTCTGCAGTGTGTTTCTTCATTGTGAGAGATATATGTAAATGTAGCACATTGAGTGACAAGTCACTCTATGCATGTGAGCTTAGGGAGCAGTATGACACTAGAGTAATAATCTATATGCAATTGGCTATTTCCTGTAGTTAACTAAATTGATTGCCAATGCTGAGAGTTCTTAAAGCTTCACCAAACCAAGCACTTGTTGAGGTGAGAGTAAAGCCATTAATAGCCGTAATTGGTGCTTTATAACAGTAATGTATTTGGGCAAATAGAGCTGAAGTGTCAGAAAATTGGTCTTTCCTTGCTAGTTAAAAGCATATTTTCTATCAATCATAGTATAAAACATATTCTTCTGGAATTATAATTCTCTTCTACAAATAATAATTTCCTGACAGAGGAGGTCTTGAAAAAAGATGAGGGACTAGCCAATATGGAGATTGCAGGAGGAAGGCACAGCGGGAAACAATAAGATAACAGTTAAGCATTTCATGCAGGGCTTGGGAAATACTGTCAATAGAAAAGAGTGATTATTGTGTACACCTGGATCATTCTATCATTTGGAATTCGGGAAAGCTTACACTATGATCAAACCCTTTAAGTAATCAGGAACCAAAGAATGATGTCATCTGAAAGTGTTTCTGAGGACTTGGCAAGTCAGCCAAGATCGAATATCCAGAAGTCATCATACTTACCTTCTGCACCATCTTCAAGGATGTTCCCTGGAAGAGCCCTCCATTATGGCGATGTGGACAGCATCCAACTCAGCGCCTGTGGCCTAGACGGAAACCAGAAGAAAAATGGTTTTGCTCTCCTCTGCTCTTAGCAGAATGTTCTGGTATTCATTATTAGGCAAGAGGGCAAGGTTGTACATTTCTCCTCAATTTTCCCTACATAGTGTATGCTGTGATTTACCTGTACTATTAACACTGCTAATTCCACCTATCCTCCTTTCTCATACACTGTGCAAGAGAATGAATATTTATTAAGTGTCTGTTCTGCTCTAGACTCCTAAAATAACTCTCACTTAATTTTCAAAACAACTCTATAAATTAGGTATGACAATCTCCATGTTAGTAATAGAATACCCAGGGCTCAGAGAGGTTGAGTATTGAATGAAAAACACACAGCTAGTAAGTACAGGAGCTGCTCTTTGGGTTCAGAGCCCAGCCCTCACCACAATCTTGGACCTGCTCCCCTTCCTTGCTTCACTGGCTGGTTCCTGAGCAGAACTCTGCAGCTGGCAAGTGGCTCGTCATCTTTGTTGCCCACCCTCTGTCATCTGGTCACAGATTCCCTGCTGTGGGAGCTACCCAGTGGAGGCTTGCTTTGAACAACCCCCTGGTGCCTCTGAACCTGAGTCCTTCTCTCACATCTCTTGGCACTGTGGCTGAGGTCCACTGTCTGCCTTCTGCTTCAGCCCTCGTGCTAGTGTAAACATTGCATAGACACTTAATAATAATGTGTGTCATGGGTCACTGCAAGGACTCTGCGAGTTGATTCTTGCTATGTGTATAGAGTAGCTTCTGGTCTCTAGAAGGCTCATTGTGGCAACAAGAAGTCATGAGTTCCTACATGACAGTGTAGCAGTTAAGGGCTCAGACTGGAGACAGATGTTCTAGCTACCAATCCAGTTTCTGCCAAGTACTGTGTGACCTTTGGCAAATTTCTCAATTTCTCTGTGCTGCCATTTCTTACGAGTGATAGCAATGTCTCCTTTGTAGAATTGTTGCGAGTAAATAAGGTGATGAATATAAGGTACTTAGCATGGAGCTTGGCACCAACTAAGTGTTGTGTGTTTGCCATCATTGCTTTAACTTATTGTAGGCTCATGCTGTGCCAGGCTAATGATGCTATTGGAATTAATAAGTATGATTTACCTTACCTGATGCGGGTAGGTTCTATAATGATGACAATTCCACAAGGAGGGAGAGGTTTCATGACTGGATTTGACACTATGAAGTGTCAAAGTACAAATGTCTGTCCCAGCAGTCTGAGGTCTGGAGTCTGGTCTCTTAGCCAATGTGATATATTGTCTGGTAGTACAAATGCCCTGGCATGAGTGTCAGGGCACTGGTTGCCTAGGGCACCAGGAGCTGCATCACCTTCTAGGTCACAGTGTAGAGGTGAATGTGCTGAGTTACTGCCTTCGAGTCTGGCTGGCATCTCCCTGTTTGAGCACTGAGGTTTTATTTTTAGGGGTTTGCCTGGACTTTGTGGAATATCATTCTGTGGAGACTGCTGCTTCTGCCAGCACACATTCCAGCAGCTTGATCCAAATACCCTGCCCTCAAAGACCTCCAGAACTGCTGCAGTATCGATCATCCTCACTGTCATTTAGCTCAAGTGGCTATTAAGTGGCAAATCTTCAAAGGCTTGGGAATTATCAATAGGTGACGTGATCTCTGACCCGTGAGTGTGAAATCAGCCCTTGTTGGATGAAATGGAAAGTCTAGGTGTCACCCCATCACACATGCTCATTCCGCAGATGATGGAAGCAAGGTGGAGAGCTGGGTTGCCAGACATAGCCCAGCACCCCACCCCCAACCCTCAGGAGCTGCTCTGGAGCAGGGGTTATGTTCTCACCATCTTGGTAGCCCTGCCCAGTGCCTGGAACACAGTTAGCTGTGTGTGTGTGTGTGTGTGTGTGTGTGTGTGTGTGTGTGTGTGTGAGAGAGAGAGAAAGAGAGAGAGAGAGAGAATGACTAATCACCTTGGTGCAGACCACATACATGAAATGATGGGTCAAGTTCACGGTTACCAGGCATATGGGGGGACCTCCATAAATTAGAGTTATCTTTAACTGTGAAAATAAAGCTCCTGTCTTTGGTTTATTTTCATTCTTTCAAATTACAAAATTCAAACCGTTGTATTTGTGATTACAAATGAATTTCCTCTAGGTTACTTTTAAACAGTTGTGGAACTTAGAATTTTCCTGTCCAATCCCCATGAAAGCTCCAGGAGGCAAGCATGCACTTCACATGCAGGGAAGCAGAGGCTTGGAGAAGTGCAGCCCCTAGTCCAAGGACCCAAGGTCACAAGGTCACCGAGCTGTAAAGCTGATGGGGTGGCGGGAGTACAGCCCCAGAGACTAGGCCGTTCATCGGCACACTCTGCTGCCCATCTCCCACGCGCTGTTTTTCATGAAGACAAATTGAATTTGTTCAATGCAGTGTCTAAAACATGATTTATTTACCCTAAAGTAAGATAAAGACCCACCGAGCGGCAGAGAAAGGCATTCTAATGCTTGTAAAGTGGGCACATTGTAAAAATAGTGAGCGCCAGAGAGAATGGCCAGCGTGTCTAACGCCGGCGCGCTATCTGGGGAGGGCTCGAGGAACTGTGACCGGGTCAAATTCGAGTCGAGGGTCATGAGGACGCGCCAGGGGCAGGCAGGGGGAGGGGACTCACCGGAGCATGGGCGGACTACCCATAGATTATGAGAGCACTGTCAGGGATGAAGAGCACTCTGGGATTCACCCCCCCCCCCCGCCCCAGGCTCCTGGATCACAGGCATTAAACTTGCCCTGGAACACTCACTGTGCTGCTGACTCAGGCATTCTGTTTACTCAAAACTTCAGCATGCGTCGGCCCACAGCCTTTCCCCTTCAGCTCCCACCTCCACTTCTCCCACCTCTTGTTAAGCAGGTGAAATCCTGGCAGGGGCACTGCACTGTCCATTAGACTTTTCACGGTCATGGCAGTGTGCATGCATGCCCACAGACCTAGTGTGGGGTCCCATCAGCTGTGATCTGGGGCTCCCAAGGTCCTGCTCTTGCAATAGCTGCATCAGGACCTAGCTCCCACCAGGGGAGTGAGAATAAAGGCAAAAATAGCACCACCATTCCTTCTTCTATAAACACTGCTCCTTTTAAGCTTTTCTGATTTATTCTCCGAAGTCTCCCAGGTTAAGCAGGCAAGTGCTTCTTCCCGTGTTGCTCAGCCTGATGTCCTGTAGCCAGGCAGGCGCTGAGTAGCTCTGCATCGACTTACTTCTCTGTTTCCCAGCAAGGCCTTGAACTGGAGAGAGTAACCTGAAAGGACCCAGTGTAGTGCCTCAGCTTTCAGCCCTTTCCTGAGCACATAGCAGATACTTAGAACATTTATTGAATAATGGAATGTTGAAAAAATTATGAATAGGCAGTCACTTCTAATTAAAATGTGTAAAGGTGGGTTAATAGAGCTTTTTATGGCTCTTAAAATGAAGTATTAGTTGATTTATTGAGGTAGACAGATCATAAATGAGATGAGTGCTTGCATTTGATTACAAAAAGGTATTGTTAATACAGACACTCCCTCCAGTGTATCAATCAAACTACCTGCTACATGTTAATTACATGAGAAGAATAATCATGGTGTGTGAAAAGGAAGCAGCAGACATCATCCCACTTAATAGCCGGACTTACTCAGCAAATGAGAGAAAATGATATTCTGGGCTTTAGTTACACTCTACACTTAACTCTGTTAATGACAGGTGTGTGTGTGTGTGTGTGTGTGTGTGTGTGTGTGTGTAGTGTAGCTTCCATATCCGGTCAATGCCAGCTGCACATGGACGTCTGGAGAACATGGTGTGTCCTTCTCTCAGGGCTTCGATTCTGCTGATCACTTTTCAGCCATTAGTTCAGATTCATCAACAAATTACCAGAATATTCATTTCTTAAGAGGGCATGAAAAACAAGAATTCATTCTGTTCTGTGTGCAGTCCCAGATGGGAACTCTGTAATGTCCTGTTTGTTTTGAAGCTTACTGTGTTGTCTGGCTTTGCAGGAATGCAAATCATCCAGGATGATTCTGGGCACTTTAATGGGTGAAAAATGCTACATACCAAGCTTCCTACAAAGGTGTACAATTTGTTGACCATAATTGTTTCATCTCAACAGGGATTTCTGAAGCACACTATATGGGTGGCAGAGGACATTATACTTGTGTGAACCTCCAGGTGGTATTAAAGACAATCCTGTACCTTAATAGCTCACATTTGCTTGGAAGCAAAAAACACAGGTGTAATTTTCCCATATGACAAATATTTTAAGGGAGTAAGTAAGAAGAAGTCAGTTAAACCTAGAGAACTTCTTAAATTAAGTCTTCAAGGATGGAGAGGGCACTCTAAATGGTATTTAAGGCAGACAGCTATGTGATTGTAGGCTGGACGAGGATAAATTCATCTGGGTTCTAGAATTGAGAGCTCCAGCCTCCAGAGAGAAAGGAGGGGTGAGAAGCAGGGGCTGACACTGGTGAAGTCAGTCAGGCTGCAAATTATAGACACTCGAGAGGTCGAGGTGAGAAACTTAAGTTCCAATTATAAACAAATTACTGTGCAACATTACCCTGTTATTTGGATAATACTTGTGACCTTTGTCGCATATTACAGTTTCCATACACTCAAAAATTCACTTTTGTGGCATCCTAGAATTGAGAAAAATAAAGACTGTCAGAAAATCTCCCTGGAAATATTTCTCTCTACATCACACATAGCTGCTCACACATCAGATTCTTAGGTCTTTTGGTCACGGGGCTGTGAGCTCAGGACAGCTCCCAGAGATAGGGAGCTGCGGCCACGTGGCGGGCGGGGCTGTCTGTCAAGCCTCACCCAGGTGCTCAGCAGTCACAGGAGACAATTCCAGCTCCCACGGGCCCATGGGTATGTGACCACCAAGAACATGAAGAGCTGAGCTGTGCGGCTGTTCAGACTGCAGGGAGAAACAGGAGGAGGAGGAGGATTCAGGTCAGGTGGGTTGTCTGAGACGATAGCAAGGATGGCCAAGCCAGTGAGACAACACGGGCAGGGTGTGCTGTAAATGCTCTGTCTAGACCGGCACTATCTAATATGGAATTCAAATGAAGTAACATTAAAAATTCAGTACCTCTCATTGGGTCATGCAATGTCACGCTTCCTCTTTGAGTGGGACACACTTTCTGCACCCCAGCTGCCACGTGGATGGGGTCACATGTAGGTGTTCAGGCCGGCTGCGGTCCCAGCTCACAGCCTGCAGCAGCCACCCACATGTGTAAGAAATACATTCTAGATGATTCTAGCCCCATGTGTGGAGACTCCTCCAACCTTGGAGTCTCTCCAGCTCAGAGGCCTCCCTCACACATTGCTCACGGGTGCACAGGGCTCATTGCCGCACCAACAATGGAGCTGATGGAGAACAGTCCCATCATTGTTAGAGCCTCGAATCTGCTCGCCTGCCCCCGAGGTCCTGGAGGACATGTTGAGACCCTTAAACAAAGACGTATTTTGTTCCTCTCCATACAAGAATTCTTGACTTTCTGTGTCCTGAACAATTTTTTTTTTAAGATTTATTTATTTATACATACAGCTGGGGTACAGGCCAGAGGTGTGGAGTGGTGAGAGGCTTCACCAGAGACAGAGTGGAGAGCAGAACAGGCAGATCAGAAATACACTGCTGAGGGGAGCAGCGGGCGAGGCAGGAGAGGTCTGCCGCACCATGTGGGATTCTCCCTGGCTGGGCGTCGAACTCACATCGCTGCTGCCAACAGCTCCACAGCGCAGTGCTTAACCGCTGCGCCACCAGGGAGGCCATGTGTCCTGAACAATTTTTAAGATATGGAGCCATGGGTTTAAAACAGGAAAAAAGTAAAAGCCTCAATATAACAGAAGGAGGACATTTCTCATAATCTGATGAAGGGATCACCCCAAATAATTCTGTCACTTGTAGCAGCTTTGTCCCATCCCCACACATGGGCCTGTCTCCTTGCCGCCTTCCGGTGTTCCTGAAGGCTCAGGCAGGGGGCCTGCGCCGGGACTTGTGTTGTCTGTGAGGAGCTGTATTGACAGGGAGCATCAGGTGCTCCCCAGCTGTGGAATCTGCACTTTCACCTGTGTGACCTGTACGGTCCTCCACAGTTCAAAGGTTTCTGTGTCTAACCACTGGTCCTCGCACATGCCTTGACTCAAAGGAGGGAGATTAAATAATTTTCTCATCCAGAAGAGTGTGTTTGGTGTTTGTGGTGTGTATTTGGTGTGTGGTATGTGTGTGTTTGGGGCAGTATAGTGTTTGTGTATGTGGTGTGCACAGTGAGTGTGTTGTGTAGGTGTGGTGTTTGTAGTGTGTGGTGTCTGGGGGGTGTGTAGGGTGTGTCTGTCCGCATTACTTTTAGTTAGACACAAATGCAAGGTGCTAATTTTTTAAAATTTTAATCTATTGAATTATTTAGTGAATAATTGGGCTCACTATCTATTGCTACACAATAGACTACCTCAAAACTTAGTGACATCAAGTAAAAACCCCTAATTTGTTTTGCTCAGGACTCTGCATTTTGGGCAGAATTCCATGGGAATGGCTTCTCCTGTCTAGGAGACTCCACAATTGGGTTGACTCAATATCTGGGGCTAAAGTCATCTAGAACGGTGATTATTTACACAGATGAGTGGTTGAGGGTTTCAGCAGACTGTGAACTGACATCTCGGCAGGTCGGATCACCTACACGTGACCCCTGCATGTGGGCTGCACTGAGCTGCCTGTTCCATGGAAGCTGGGGTCCAGAAAGCATGTCCCACTTGAACCAAGTGGGAGTGCATGAGATTGCCATGACTTTGACTCAGAAGCCATGTGACATCACTTGTACTTTCCCTTGATGGGAAGGCAGCCTAGATTCCAGGAGAGGGCCGTAGATGCCACCTCCACCTAAGGGGTGGGGTTTGTAAGATTCTAGAAGAGCATTTGGGATGGGAGAGTATATGAGTTGAATAGCACTCCCTCCCCCCAAATAAAAAAGGAGTGTCCCCAACTTAATCCCTGGAACCTGAGTCATTGGTCACTTGTTCTCATCTAAGTTGAGGCTCTGAAGATGAGATTATCCTGGGTTGTCTGGATGGCCCTAAATCCACCAACTAATGTCCAGGCAGCTGGACGTAGACAGGAGAGGAGCAGGCAGTATGTCTGCAGAAACAGATTGGAGAGATCTGGCCTCCAGCAAGCCCCGGACCACCAGAAGATGCAAGAGGCTGAGAGCAGATTCTCCCTTTGAGCCTCCAGAGTATGCTCTGCTGATACCTGGATTCCACATTCTGGTTTCCAGAGTGGGAGAGAATAAATTGTTGTTTTCTCAGTCACATGTGATAGGGCATCATGGGACAGGTGCAGGGACAGGGCTGTGGCCACGCCAGCCACGAGGCCACGTGTCCATGGCTGTCAGTCTGCAGACCCCACATCTGTACTGAGTGATGCTCAGCACCTGCCTGAGTTCTCTCCCCCTTTTCTGAGAATGACCCGTGAGGGATGAGGGATGCTGTCATCTACCTCTGCGGAGGAAACAACTACAGGACAGGGAGCCTGCCAATGTCTTCAGCTCTGGAATCTTGGTCCAGGAGATAGGCCGTTGTTACTAAACTTGAAAGTTTTGATGTTTTTATCAATAACTTTCTTTAGAAATGGTGGCTGGCAAAAAATAAAATAAATGTGTCATCACCAGCCATGTCTTGTCTTTCGTAGTGTTCAGTGGCAATGAGGTCAGCAAGCCGGTAGGGGGAATAAGGCACAGACATTGTAAACTAGCCCAGTGCCATTTCAGCCGCCCACGACCCAAGCAGTTTCGTCCTTGTGAAGGCATCACACTAACTGCGTAGCTGGCTCCTGTGCTATAACAATCCTGGTTCAGTGGCTTTTTTTTTTTTTTGAGAACCATAAATCCCTTTATTATAGGTATCAGCCACACTTAGCACTGTATTTTTCCTTTAGAAGAACTTTTGGGAGCTGTTTCATTTATGTCTCACCAACAGTAGGATTTAATTTCTCCTGAAGATTTAATTTCTTGTTTTCAGCATACACACTTCTTGAGTTTTGTACCTGATCCTATTCCTCTTTTTACCTTAGTTACATTAGTTTTGTAACTCTTATGTTATTTTTTTTAATATATATTTTTATTATTATTTACATTTTGTATTCCCCTTGGGTAGCCCACCACCAATTCACCCGTGATCCATCTCCTGGGTCAGTGGCTTTTTGAATTAACGGTTCTGACACAGCAGCTACACATCCATCATCTGACTACTTGTTGCTTTATCAATATGGAGTTAAAGAACAGGACACAACTTCTCAGCAGGAACAGAATCTTTCTACTCATGGTGAAGCCTTCTAATCGGAAGGCTTGTGTAGGTAAAACTATGCCAGATAAAACTGTGTGCAGTTTTTAATTGTCAGCTGACTTTATTAAATGGAGAACATCTTAAATATCTTAACACTTAATTTGCTAGCAACAGATGATCTGTGTTTGTTAAAGATGAATAGTGAGTAGATTGTGGGGTAGGTTGAAGCCTTTTTTCAAGGGAGATTGATACAGTTGAACTGTGAGTCATTTATTAAGTACCCAGGGCAACCAAACCCTGTGATGGAGCCCTGGTGTCTGTTTCCTTCTACAGCCAAAAAGATCTGTGAAATTATCATCATCACCCTATTGACAAAATTTTGTTTCAGCAGATACTTTAGGTGCCTACTATGTTCTGTGGATCACAGTAAGAAAACAGAACTTGATTCTGCTCTAGTAATGCCTCTATGCTTGTAAGAGTCCTAAGCACCTCAGCAAGCTTACCCCCACATCTACTGCATTATGTGATTCTCTGCAAAGAGCCTCCTGGAGAAGCATGGAAAGGATAATTTAATTTTCCCCTTTTGATTGAAGGGCAGCTGAGATTCAGTTTAAGTCTGATCTGCTTAAGGTCTCCTGATAAGAAGCACTACAGCCAACCCCAGCGTTAGAATAAATGAGAATGAACAATGAAAATGCCAGGGAACTTGGCAGCATTTGTGTTTTACAGACTCAGGCAAGTCACTGAGCCAGGGTGCCTGGGGTAGAGAGTAAAAGACTGAGCACCTTCTTGTCCCTTCGCTGACCGTCAGGCTTGGGTTGTCCAGTGTCAGGGAGTGTTGACAGATGACACACAAGACTGTGATCTGCCATGTTAAATAACATGGCTTCTCTCTCTTTCAAATCACTGCACAACAAGATATAAAACAAACAAACAAAAAAAAGAAAAAAGCCCTGTCCTTAAAAAACTCAGAGATAAAGAAAAATGATCCCGGGGCTCACTTTGTCACTCACTGCTTTACCTGAAGTTCATGCCATCAAGTGTGCATTGCTACTTAAGAAATTAATGCTTTATTACCCACATGAGCAATTTCAGATACTCTAAATTGCAACCTGCATTGCAGTTTCCCAGAGGAGGAAATGGAGGCAGAAAGGAGAAACTGAGTCACTCATCCAAGGATGCAGTGACAGCTCAGATAGGAAGACACTATGAATCCAGAACTCCTCCCTACCATCTCCTGAGATACTCTGTAGGCAGAAAGGCCACAGTCCTCCTTCCTCAGGGACCCCATTCCTCTGCTGGCAACATTTTTGGGAGGGGTCAATGAATAAAATGCAGGTGCTTGAGGAAAGTGGATGGTCTGCAGTATCCCTTAGATGCATTCATTTCTAGAAGCTTCCTAATGCCCACATGTTAGGATAATACTATTCTCAGCTGATACTATGCCTCCCAAACAGCTTATTGAGAAATTGTCTACTCTTTTGTGTTTTCTAATGCACCTTATTGATCGTCTTCTCTCATACTGGACAACTCACTTATTGAGCTTAGAGAGGTAAAGAGGCCTTACAACCAGCAGACTTAATTACAGTAGAGCAGGTCCTCTCAGCCCACAGTGCACAGCTTCTGGGCTCACTTTCCAGCACACTCTTATTGTCTGGAGTGATTGTCCAGGAGTTTCAACTCCTGATGTCAAAAAACTGGAGTGGTAGAAGGCAGTAGGGTTACAGGGGCTTCAGGGAAGACCAACCTAAGTTCACACTGCAGCTCTGCAGGTGCTCAGACAGATGGTCCTGGAGAAGTGACTCCACTATTTGAGTCTAGTTTGCAGTCATGGTTTCCTAATACCTGCTCTGCAGAGTTGTGATGAACATTAGAGAACAGCAGAAAGAGCCTGCCATGCCCCCACTAGATGCTTGCTATTATTATCATCAACTTCAACACGTGGATGGTTACCTTACAAAGAGCAGAAGTTTCAGTTGCTAAAATTCAGCAGAGAGTCCTCAGCTCACTTTTAAAGGAATGACTACTGGAACCTTAAAAGCATATTTAACAGGAGGTAGCTGTTATAAGACTCCTTCACTACAGTATTTTATGTGAGTATATTGTTGCTGATTCCATTAGAACAGGGATGAAACAGCCCCCAAAGAAGAAAACTACTAAATAAGCAAAATAATTATTGGTTGCCATAGATCTTCTGAAGGAAATAAAGAAACATGACAATGTATGAATGGTCACAGCTTTCTTTCAACACCGGTCACTCCTCCAGCCTCTCTGGAGAACTGTGCTTTAGTGGAAGCCTAAAGAATGATATTGAGGCAGCCATCTAAAGAACTGGAGAAGATTTCAGGCAGAGGGATAGGCAAGTGCAAAGTTCCTGCATGAACAGAATTGGGGAAGATTGTAAACATTGGGAGAGGCAAATTCAGATGCCCTGCTGGGGAAAAGGCATGGCATAGGTAGTTTCTGTAGTGGTGAGAATGAGGATTTGCTATTCAGATAATCTGTAGGAAGGAGGCTCTAGGTAAGAGACAATAAAGGAACAAGACACAGGTACTTGGGTCCCTGCCCTGTGCCATCAACGTCAAGGTGAAGTGTTGATTGCCCCAATCACTGTGTCATTCATGAGATGTCCTCTGACTTCTTGAGTATGTTCCTGTGCTTCCATTTGGTGGTGCACATGCCCTGCCCCCTCGCAACTCCAGTACCTTTAGCCGGTCAATTCAAAGCCAGTATCCCTACATGTCAGTAAAGATTGTCAAAATGCCCTAGCAATCATAGTGATGGCATGATGGCTGCTGACTTCATGAGTAGCCTCTGAAATGGCTTCATTATGGAAAAATTTGAAATATCAAATACACTGGAGATCATTTTATGAATACTCACTCCAGTTGGTTTTTCTCAGAGTCCACAGCAACTTTAAAGTATTGTAAATGGGTTTCAGTATTTAATCAGGGAATTATAGCAATCTATTAATTTCCATTTCTGATTATGTGCATTTAATTAAGGGGTACTCTTGAGAAAATGAAGGACAGCATAACCTCAAAATACGGCTTTACGTCTTGGATAATTGGCTGTAATTTCTGTTTTTGCAGCTTTCCTAAATTGTTTATTTCTCCAGATGGTTCCTAAAAACTATGATTGTACCTCTTTCCTTTCAGTGGGTGAGCAAAGGTTTCTCATAAAAGCTCATATGGTTTACTTTTTGCAACTAAATTAAAGCTTAATTAGTAAAAAAATCCAGATTTGTGATGTGTTTATAAAATGTATGGAAGCATAGTTAATTTCAGTTAATTGCATGCATCGTTATTCCCAGCAAATAGAAACATTTTCTCTGCTGACCCCTACACATTGGGTTTCAGATTATCTCTATTTCTAGCATTCGCTGATAATGCTAAATCAATTTGTATAATTCTAAAGGTATTGCTCTTTTCTTTGATTTATGACTTATATCATGGAAGTCAGCGATTAGCTTTGCCACCCATGTTTCATGTTTTGAAAATGCAATGAAGATTGTATACGAGAATAACATTGCTTTTGTTTTGATGGAGGCCGAAATAATAATATGATTTTGAGATGTTCTGCTAAACCCACACTTCTCATAATGTTACCTAGGCTTTTTTAGTCTATTTGAATGGCAGTTCAAATTACATTGATCAGCTACATGTCAAAAAGCATAGCTATTATTTTTAAAATCTCCTGATATTTCCACAATTTCTCTCCTTGAGAAGAATAACTTTTTCATGTGCTGAGCCAGATTTTTTGCTGCAGAAGGTGTCCCTTTGCAGAGCTCTTTTTTTTTAAAGATTTATTTATTTATTGTGTAGATGAACTGGGGTATAGGCCAAAGGTGTGGGGTGGGTAGAGGATTCACCAGAGACAGAGTGGGGAGCAGAACAGGCAGATCGACTGAAATACACTGCTGAGGGGTGCTATGGGCAAGGCAGGAAAGGTCTGCTGCACCATGTGGGAAACTCCCTAGCTGGGGATCGAACTCGTGCTACAGTGGCTGTGGATAGCTCCATAGTGCTGAGACTTAACCCAGTGTGTCACCAGGAATTCCCCTTTTGCAGAGGTCGGTAGAAAACCATCTTTCATCCTAAACTGAAATCTACAAAACATGCCTTCTAACTTGATTGGCAATTAAACTTTCTTATTGGTCTCCTCATTATTTCCCTAGTAAGACTTGCATATAGACTGGTTGGTGAAATTTCCCCTTTTTCACACTTTTGTGACCATCACTTTCTGGAAGGGGGTGGGTGTTGCTTTGTTGCTTTTTCAGAAGACCTAGAAACGTCTTTCCTAGGAGCATCAGCAGAAGATTCCTTCTGTCTCACTGGCCTGAGTGGAGTCATATGTCCATCTCCGGACCAGTAACTGTGACCATGGGAGGGCCTGCAACCGTTGGCTCAGTCCTGGGTCACAACCCCCCCGTGCCTGGTAGCTGTGCCTATGTGCTAGGCAGGGACTGTGGAGCATAAAAAGAAAAGAGGGTCCTCCCAGATGAAACGATGGGGTGTTGGCAAGGCTATCAAGGTACATTTCATGGAGCTGAACGTACAGCCTTTCAGTGAATTGTGACAACAGAAGCCTGGGGGAACTCTTGACTTTAGAGTGACTTCTGCTTTGAGATGGTCAGGAAATGTGAATTTTGCATCTGAAGAGTGCATTCCTTTGCTGTATTTCTCCAAGGTTCATTAACAACCAGTATTCTAGAACCAATTCAAAAGGAACATGTTTTCAGCACCTATCTTATTATTAGCTCCAGGGCTACTTTTTTTTCAAATGCATATTGAATTCCATGGAATATTCAGAAAGAATGTAGCACTTTGCACATTTGACTGTGGGGACCATTCATGGCTTATAGGTAGAAGGAAAACTGGAGGTGGCGTGAATTGAAAACCTTGGTTTGTCTGTAGGCTGCGGTGAGACATAGCTGCTGAAAGAAGAGAAAACTGTGTGACTTTCAAAGGTGCTATGGAGGTTCAGTACCTTTCCAGTACTATAGGAAGGTCATTTTCCTGTGTATGAAGGCAGCTCCTCTTCCTTTGTGGGAGCAGAAAGGGGAACTGGCTGTTGCTCGACAGGACAGTGGTTCATGAGTAATGAGGGTCCCTCTTCCTTGTCCCTAAGGAGTGGCAGAGCAGGCAGACAGGTGGACTCAGTAGCTTTTTCTAAGTACCTGTCATTACCATGTTCCCTGCAGAACGCATGTGGAGTCTCATCATTATTAGAGCCAGGACACTTGGCCTACTTTGTGGGCTTTGCCACAAGCTAGGGACCTTGGGCACACTGCCCACCCACTCTGGCTTCCCCAGTGCAAGCTGATAAAATGTACAAGTGCGAAGGCATTCCAACCAGGCTGTGTGGCAGAGATGGAAAATGGGGACCTCAGTTTAAAAATGCATCCAACTTAGCCTCTTAATTATTTACTGAAATTTCTAAAATAAAGCTGAGGCGAATTTCTTCGATGTTCAAAAGTAGGAATGGCGACCCATCTTTTGCTAAACTCTTGGAGAAATTCTCAGCCATCTTCAAGCTTTTCGAACTGCGTTAAAGGGCATGATTCTAGATCATGTAAAATCGATCGGAAATAGAGCATCCCTCCTTCACTAGAGGCTGCTTAGGAGATGCTTTATCTTTGGACCCATTTCTGTGGCCTGAATGTAAAATGCAATGTGGGTAGTCATTGGGAAGAGGAACATTTCCACTTCTTACTTTGTGGTTGCTGTTTTTGAGTTAACCAGCTCTTTAATTTTCTTCTTCTCTGGTAATACTCACACTCACATGCACAAATACATGTACCCAAAAATGCACCCATGTAACACACATACACACAAAACACACCTGCACATGCATTCATGTACACACACACGAATGTATGTGCACGAGATGTCCATGTGTGTAGACATGTGTCTGCATGTTCACACATGTACACAATGCAAGCACATGCAGTAATTCATACACACTTTTAAAAAATTATTTATTTATGCATGTAAGAACTGGGGCGTAGGCCAGAGGTAGGGGATAAGAAGATTCACCAGAGACAGAGTAGGGAGCAGAACAGGCAGATTGACTGAAATGCACTGCTGAGCAGAGCAGGAGGTGAGACAGGAGAGTTCTGCTGTGCCTTGTGGGTTAGCTCCCTGGCAGGGGATTTAACGCAGGCTGTGGTGTTGATAGTGCTGAGAATTAAACCTTATGCCTCCAGGGAGGGCTTGGGTTGGTCTTTTCTTCCAGTGTAGAGACAACACAGAGCCAGTGGGAAAACTACACAGTTAGGAACAGGAATGTTATCCTGAACACTTTCAGAAAGAGTGCCCTGCTAAAAAAGGATTTACCTTACAAGTGAGAAGAAACACTCAGCTAACTAAGGGATGATGATGCTGGAATGGGGAGAAGTCACTAGGATTTCTCCAAAGCAAAGAATGGAATCTATCAGGCAGGGCAGGCATAGACAAGGGGGCACAGACCCCAGGGGAGGACATGGGAACCCAAAAGACAGTGATAGAATGAAAGGTGACTTGAGAATCAGCAAATAATTCATACACAGAAAAAGTAAATTTAGTAAGTGAAGAGTAAGAATAAGGTGCCTTCCAAAAATAAGTAAGGAAAAGAAGTGGTAAAACAAAAGAAAATGAGATGATTACAATAGTGGATGAAGAATGTGTTTTAGAAATTCCTAAGAACTGTAGAAACCCCTGTAGAAAGACTGGAACTGAGACTGACATATCCAAGAGCTCACTGAAGAATATTTTCCCAAACTGGAAGTACTGAGAAGTTCACTGAGAGTCAGATAAAGTAAATGAAAAAGCAATCATCCTGATACATCTAGGCAAACATGTTTCCAGTGTGAAAACAGAAAAGGTTTTCAAGCAGAGGCCAAATGATAGAAGGATTCTCCTCAGAGCAAAGCCTACAATCAAGTATCTAGGGGTGGCCTAGGGGTTAAGTCTCAGCACTATCACAACTACTGCCTGAGTTTGATCCCTGGCCAGGGAGCTGACCCACATGGCACAACAGACCTCTCCTGTCTCGCCCTCTGCCCCTCTCAGCAGTGTATTTCAGTCAATCCACCTGTTCTTCTCCCTACTCTGTTTCTGGTGAATCCTCTCACCTCCTGCACTTCTGGCCTAAACCCCAAATCTTGTATGCAAAATTAAAAAAAAAATTTAAGACTTTAAATAAATAAAATTAAAAAATAAAACCACGGGTCACCTAGACATTGTTAGAAGAAACGTGAATCTCAAGAACATTATCGTTGGAAAAGTTTTCCTTATAAGAGAAAAATCAAATGCTTTCTCTTGAGTTCTAAGCCTCCCAAAACATGCTTCGCTATTGCTCTAGCCAAGTGAAAATGACAAATTTAGAACCCCCAAGTGAGGGGATTGTGATTTGAAATGACTGGTGGGTAAGCTTTGGAACAATTAACATAGAAAAGATTTCCAAACACTTACTGTAAGTTATAAAATAAAATGCAAATAAGCAGGTTAAAAAAATTGATATGTTAATCTAAAATATGGTATCCAAAATGCCAGATTATGCCCAAAGGAGAAAAGAAATGGCAGAGGTGGAGAGGGGGTGAGGAAGGGGCATGAAGATGGAAATGTGTGCAAAAGTGTGTGTACCCCAGAGGAGCAGCTGTAAAACAACCATTTTGCCTTCACTTTGATTGGAGTGAAGTGAGTACTGAGGAATGTTAAAACAAAAAGGAAAAAAAAACCTTAAAAGTGCATTTTATCTAAACCAGAAAGTGGAGGTTGGAGAGTGAGGGGAATAAAGTGTAATTCAAAAGCCAGTGAGGGAATGATCTAAAAAGTCAAGTAAGCATGAAGGGTATTGAGATGCATTTAAAAGCTTCAATCTAATGATTTGCTAATTCTAACGTGGAGACCATCATGTTATTTTGTGGTGTTTCTGAACAGGCAGAACATTGTTTAGTTATATATCTTTGAAGAGAGACGTTTAGACTTTCTGTACCCCTAAGTGGTAGGGACCAGCCAGGGGCTATCCTGGTGATCCCCCTTTTGCCCACAACCCGACAGGGCTTTGGGGGCAAGCAAGGCTGTGGTCAGTCACCCTGGCGGCAGTGGCTGTTGTGGTCAGCTTGCTTCTGGCAGTGCCACATGGGCCACACAGCATGTGTACTATCCCAGGGATAAATGGCGCATCTTATCTGAGCTAAGTTTGACCTTCACAAGCACTGTGGAATCTGTGCCCTTGTGTGGGACCCATTGTTCATAGTGCTTGAAACGCTTGACTTTTTTTTTTTTTTAATGTGGGGAGTTTCCTGGGAAACGCTAAAACCCCATCCAGACCTGACTGACCTCCCAGAAACTGGGGGTGCTCGTCACTGTCTTTGGCATCTTTAGTCTATATGTGGTGCTTTAACACTTTATCCTCTTATCATATATAGGAAATGAGTCTTGCAGGGAAAATATTCCACAAACCTGGAAGACAGGCTGCTTTGTTGCTTACAGTCAATGTCTTATTCTTTCAAGGGCTCTGTGGCGTGATTCTTTAAAGGGCACTGAACACTTGCTCTGTCTGAAGGCAGCAGGAGAGACCAGAAGGTTCTGAGCTTCCTTCCAAATCTAAGCTCTTCAGTGTATGCAAGAGGGTTTTGGTTTAACCAAAGAGGTAACACAGGATTGCCCTTGGGGAAAAGGGCCATAAACTTGGGCTTTCTTTACCCACCCGAGAGCTTAGAACTCACTGTGAGCACAGTTGGTACTCTATCTAGAGATGTGGATTTGTGATGTTTATTTCCTCACGCCACCTAAGGATGTAGGAGTAAGTTGATGATATTAGGGGAGTTTGCATGAGGAATCAAGAGAACCTGCTGGCAGATCTGCATGCAACGTGGCCTAAGACTAAGATAAGGATATGGCATAACAAATCTTGTTACTTTTCACATTAAAACAGTACCGAATCTGCATGGTTTACTGTATCATTCATCTTTATTTTAGAGTTTGTGCATATTCTGCTTTTATTATAAGTTCAATGATATCCTTTTGGAAGTTGGTGGGGATATAAATGAATAAAATACAGGAATATCATCAAAAATAGAAAAAAAAAACTATCCCCTTAAAGTTCTGTAGGCTATGTTTCCTCTTTTGGGCAATGACAGGTTTTGCATTGGATGGGGAATTACAGACAGGTAGTTGGCTAAAGTCACTAGCAGAATATGTTATTGGGCCTTCAGGGTATTAGCAAATTTTGTTTTTGTTGATATGGAAAGCACATTTGGTGGAGGTGCATGTACCCTGTATTTCACAACAGTCCTTACCACTCCCTATGGCTAGCCCCAGTCCACACCACTCCTATATGTTTATCCTGTTAACCTTTATAGGCATTTGATAGTCATCAAAAAGGAAGGGGAAGGATGCCTTTTATATTTCCAGCATTAGTTTTTTTTCTGCTCTGCAAACTCTGTACAGTCAGCATGCGAAAATATTTTTTATAGCCTTTGGAGGTCAAAACAATTTAATTAATTAGAATAGATTGATGTGGAAGAAAATTTCAACCTAGGAAGACACAGAAGAGGAATTCCAAATGGAGATTGAAATGCTGAATCAGGCCACTTTTTTACAGGTGCCTTCTCTTCACAATCATTAGTTTGGCCTGAACGACACCAAAACGGTCCTAATGGCCCCCATCACAGGAGCTATTATAGATTGTCTAACTTGGTTAAATTCTTTTCTGCTTTAAATTGGTAGTGATTCAGCATTTCACGGCTTGAGTCAGGCATTCCAGAGGGTGCCTTTCTTAAAGGTCAGTCACTCTTGAGAAATCAGCATCCAAGTTTAAGATTGCAGACTCCACACTATGACTTGGGAGAGTAATGATTGAATTGACACAGGGTCAGGAGGCACAGGACTGTAGCAGGGGACACTTGATTGGTAATTGCAGTATAAGCAGGGAATGGGGGTGTCAGCAGGAGCATTTATGGGGTGAGGAGTGTGGGATTGAGGATGGCTGTCTCACTGAGGGTGCATGTCTCTAAGGAAGAGGGAGGAGATGACCCTTGTACCAAACATACTTGAGAACTTCATCTTTTCCTCACCAGAGATCTCAGAACAAAACACTATTATCACAAGTTAACAGATGAGGAAACTGAGGCTTGGACAGCCGAGGTCATGTAGTTGCTTTGAGAGCAGTTTAGGAGCTTGCTGTAACTGCTCTCTGCATGTGGGTACCTGAGCAATGGCTTATGCCCTTCATTCATTTCTTATGATACCTTGATGTCTGAAAGTAAGTTTATGGTAAATGTTGACATGAGAACCCTTTTGACACCTGCATGGGATTTTTAGTAGGAACCCACAAAGATGAAACACACATTCCAAGAGGGAGTGCCATGGGCTATGGGTGTTTAGTACTTTTTTTATGGAACTGTTCAAGAAGGATCATCACACAACATTAATAGAACACAGAAAAGGAGAAGGGGAGGTTTTGTGAACCAAGAGAAGAAGAGCAATAGGAAAGTGTAATGTTAATGTAGACAACACAGCACTATGCACTTAAAAATAATTGATGTCTAATTTCTAAGAGTCTGTATTTTTTTCCCACTTGCACACCAGCAAGGAGATGATTCATATACTGAGGGAGAGAAAAACAATGATGTATTTTTCTTTTATGACATTCAGTTTCCAGCTTAGGTTTCTATTTTTACCCTACCCTAATGCCTGAGTATGTTTTTTTTTCCCCTTATTTAGGAAACCTGCAACTACAAATATGCTCAATTAATTTTCATACCTTTCTGCCACCTGTAGAGAACAATGCCTGTGTCGCCAAGTCTACGGATGATTTTAGTAGGATTGACAGCACCTCAAACAGACAGCCCTCTGCTGTTTGCATCATGCGAAACCAGATCTTTTTACCCATTCTGAAAGAAGTTTAGTTTTAGGAATCATTTTTTTATAATTGAAAATGAGGGATAAAGCAGTCTTTAAGATATTATCTTAAGTTAATAGAGATTATCTTTAAAATTACTTTGTACTAAAACAAATAGCTTTAGGATTGATGTAGGGAATACTTTTCATTCTCTTGTGTTAGTGTCAGGGAATGAAAAATAAGCAGGAAAGCCTGAGGTCTCAGGCATGGCTGCTGTGAGCCCGGGTTTCTGTTTGGAGATCAGGCTGAACCAGGATGAGAACCAGAGGTGGGAGAGGAGAAACTGATTGCCAAGTGTATGCCAACCTGGTGTTAGAATTCTTCTTTTGAAGAGGGAAGCAGCTGAGGCCAGAATCAAAATTTCAGTCTTCTCATTCTTTTAACAAATGCCTCTAGAAGTTTCCAAGTTTCATGATGCTCACTCAGAGGCTGGAGAAATGTATCTCCTTCTAAATGTCTCACTGGTCCCTCTTGCCTTCACTTGCCATTTTCACTGCCACCACTGTAATGTCAGCTGCCTTTATCTCATCTCATTCTTTCTTGCTCCTGCAGGCCCAGCTTTTCCCAACTTAACTGCTTTTATTTTTTTAAAGATTTATTTTTATTTTTTTAATTTTCCTTCATTTGATTTTTTTAATATATATTTTTACTGTTATTTATATCTTTTACATTTTGTATTCCCCTTGGGTAACCCACCACCAGTTCACCTGTGATCCATTTCCATGGTCCCTTGTGTTCTTTTCTACTCCATTTTGTGCCCTTATCCTCCCTCTCCCCCTAGCCCCCCAAGTGTCTCTCTCCTATTTGGTTTCCCTATAGTCCTGTTATAAGTGAAACCATT
>PVIJ01016840.1:0-31399 GCA_004024925.1 Scalopus aquaticus | reverse complement strand
AGGTGTCCTGCAGGGACTGAGTCGTGTGAGGGTAAAGTGAAGGGGAGGAGGTTACCAAGACCTCTGTGGCTTCAGGCATGAAATAGGATGATTGGAGCAAAAGTAATTTGCCAAGGTCACAGAACTAGGATGTGGGGGCAGAGTAAGTGAGATTTAAACCAAACATTGATTCCATGACCCAAACTCTTACCTCTACACTGTTTTTTCCCACTTGTTTTTGTTTTTCACTATTGCTGAATTTAGTTGTGTTTCTCATTGTTTTAGTTTCTTTTTAAGAGGAATTAAGATAAACCTGTTAATTTGTGAAGACCCCACTGTATTCTTTCGCAGGACAAGACACTGTTTTTTCTAACAGTTTGCTGAAATAGAGTGTCTGAAATAACCACATCTAAAAAACAGCACTGATTTTTCTCATGATAAATATACAACTCAATATATTTTTGAAAAATTAAGCAATATGGCAGCCTCCCTGGTGGCGCAGGGGTTAAAGTCTCAGTGCTATCAAGCTATCACCAGCTGTGTGGCAAGAGTTTGATCCCCACCAGAGAACTAACATCATGGCGCAGCAGACCTCTCCTGTCTTGCCCGCTGCTCTCCTCAGCAGTGTATTTCAGTAGATCTGCCTGTTCTGCTCCCCACTCTTGTCTCTGGTGAATCCTCTCACCCCCTGCACCTCTAGCCTACACCCTAGTTCTTGTATGCATCAATCAATAAAATAAATCTTTTTAAAAATTAAGCAATATAGGAAAGATTAGTCTTGCTATCCATAAATTGTCTACAACTAATTTTCCGTTACTCCAAATATTTTTCTATTTAGCATTTTATTGACACGCAGCATTCATACAAAAATAAGCGCATTCAAAACTTGAAGAGATTCATCAAAAAACATGGAGAACACATCCTTTTAGCCAAAACTCAGAAAAGGGACATTACTAGCACTCCAGAAGCCCCCTTCTGAATCTCCCTCAAGGATTACTACTATTCTGACTTACATATAAATGGAATTACTGTGATATTTATCCACATTGCAAGTAGTTGTGGTCCTACAGTATGAGTAAGTTATCCATCCCCTCGTGGGTAAGTGTTCAGCAGAACAGGGGTGGCCCAAAGCAGGGCCCCTGAAGCCTGAAAGTGCCTGAAATCTAAAGCACCTTCTGGTGGGGACCCATAGAAAAGGGTCAGAAACAGGCAAGTCTGGGAGGAAAAGAGCAAAATAAAAAATCAAAGCTGCCATTGTTAACCTCCCCACAGGTCTCTCACCCACGTCTGTTTCAACTAGTCCAAGACCAAGAAGCAAGTGCAGCTTCTTCACATGTCTCTCTGCTCCATGTGCCTCCTCCAGGTCTCCTGGCCCTCTCTATCCTTCTTCATCCAATCTCCTCTTCCAGCTTTTTTTCTTTCCTGCTTAGCTCCATCCTTCCCTGCATGGGGCAGGGAACCTGGAACCTCTCCTTTCCCTGGGGACGACCTTCTTACACTTAGATGCTATCTTAAAAAGCCAGGACTAGGGAGGTTGAGGGAAAGGAGAAGTCAGAGCATTTAATGGGGGAAAACAAAAGAGGCTTATGCCTTCTGAAATGAGATAAAAGGGTTTAGGTCTTCAGGAAAAGATTCGTGCAGAGAGAAATTTCGATTTAAACATCAAAAGCAACTAACTTGGCACCTCCCTGGTGGCGCAACAGGTTAAGTCTCAGCACTATGAAGCTATCAGCAGCCAATGCAGCAGGAGTTTGATCCCCAGCCAGGGAGCTTTCCACATGGTGCAGCAGACCTCTCCTGCCTTGCCTGCTGCTTCTCTCAGCAGTGTACTTCAGTAGATCTGCCTGTTCTGCTCCTCACTCTTTCTCTGGTGAATCTCTCACCCCCCATACTTCTGGCCTACACCCCAGTTCTTGTATGCATAAATAAATAAATCTTTAAAGAAAAAAAAACAACCACTCCCCATCTTCAGAGGGGGTCCTCTCATGAAATAAACCACCTCCCAAACACAAAACAAGTGTTTGATTTTTTGCTCCCTACAATACAGGTGCTACTCACTCCCCTGGGCTTTAAAGCTACCTTTCCTTGACTTTTTTTTTAAGATTTATTTATTTATGCATACAAGCTGGGGTACAGGCCAGAGGCATGGGGCAGCAAGAGGGTTCACCAGAGACAGAGTGGGGAGCAGCACAGACAGATCGACGGAAATACACTACTGAGGGGAGCAGCGGGCAAGGCAGGAGGGGTCTGCAGCGCCATATGGGAATCTCTCCAGCCGGGCGTCGAACTTGTGTCGCTGCTGCCCATAGCGCAACAGCGCAGCTCTTAACTGCTGCGCTACCAGGGAGGCCCTCCTTGACTTTTTTAAATGAAGATTTTTATAACTCTAAGAAACTAAGTCTAAAGTGTGCTTTTATTTTTTAATCCTAGCAACCATCTGTTAACAATTTTCTTCCTCTTTCTAACTGGGTCTTGGGAGGTCCCAATTACTGAGAGGGTAAAGTCAAATGATAGATGCCAAATATCACTCCAGTGGCAATATCACAATATATAAGTATATCAAGTTAACATGTTCTACTTACAGAATGTTATGTGTCAAGCCAGTGTCAGTTCCTCACTGCTGTGGTTACTAAGATTACCAGCACTGCTTGTATTTTTCTCATCAAACCTCACTGAAGGTCTGGTGACATGAGCTAAGATCCAAAATCAGCCTGGCAATCCTGGTTCCTTTCTCCCATCCTCCACCCCCAACCCACTTTGCCACTGACAGGTTGCTGTTTGTAGAACCACTGTGCACCTACCCACCACAGGTGGCTGAAACTGTCCCAGGTCTGAACCATGTTTTGCATCCTATATCACATTGAGTAGAAACAACACAGCTTGCAACACAGCTTGGAGAGGTTTCCCATTTGGGTTGAATTCCATGGGCCTTGAGGGGTTCTCACCTGGTAAACCCAGATGGCCTCGTTAAGGAGCACAAGAGGAAACCTTTGTTGACTAGAAATTGAAGAGACCTTACCTGCCTCCAAGTTAAAAGAAATCTAGAGGAGATATTAGCTACTGGAGGATTGTGCTCCCTTCCACCTGCCAGTTAACAGACATTAAGGACATTTGATCTTTTATTAGAACTTTAGGTTCTGTTTGCAAACATTTAACATGGGAGGGGGGACCCCAAACAACTCACACCATTCTTCTTCCAGCTTCTATGGCTGAAGTAGAAACTAGAAAATAGGGCTTCAAATAGGAACTCATCAACTGTAACCTTGCTTTGATCTTGTTCCTGGTCTAAAAATACCTTTATAACCCAATAACCCAGTCTTGGGCAGCCCCCGGGGAGCCCTGGGTCCCCGCCTCCTGGGCAGCCTTTGGGGAGTCCTGGGTCACAGCCTCCCGAACAGAGTCCGGGGATCGCTGGGTCGACACTGGAGTAACATCAGAAGACCCTTGAATCCCGACCTCCTGGCCAGAAGCCTTCTCTGAGCCTGGAAAAAAGGGCAATGTGAGGTGATTGCACCTGTGTCTCCATACTGTCTCCACAATGGGACTTATTCATACTGTCTGAGGGGTGGGTACCCGGAATATGATAACAGGGGGGTCAATTCGAACTTCCAGATCCCATGCAAACTGGAAACACTCTCCAGAGCAATCAGCCAGGAAGCATCAATACCTCTCCCAAGGAACCCAGAGTACCCCCTCACTATTCCCTGCCCCTTACTTTGTGCCCGGAATTGGCAGTGGTAGTCAGCCAAGTTCATGATCATCTTGGATACATCCTTCTGGCAGTAAGGTCGGCCAAATATCAGGATTTCAGCCTCTCCTTCGGGTTCAAACTGATTAATGTGAAGTAGGGTCTGGGACACCCACTCCACGTGTGGGATATGCTCTCCACCTGGACCTGCTCAGGAAGCAAAAAAGTGAGGTGTAAAACTTGGGAAGGAAGGGAGGTGCAGGAAGGGCTCGAGGGGGTCAGGGCCATTGGAAGAGCTGTCCTGGGACGCTGCCAGCCTGGGGGAGGGGGATGGTGGAGTATGGGTTATAACATCCACCCTCCTTAGGTTGTCACCGAAGATTGCTTCCACCAGCCACGCCTCGAGGTGAACTGCTTTAGGACTCTTCAGGTACTCGGAGTGGAACCAGTAGGGCCTCTTGGTGAGATTTCTGGGCACTTGGAATATGGTGCCTTCTCGTTGCTCCAGCTGTAAGAGTGTTGGAAACTGCTTGGTAGTAGCCATACTGCTTCCTCAATGGAAGCAGCAACACAATCGCAAACCAGCAGTTCTCCACTGGCTGTGACAGCTGTGCCTTGGCTTAGGCCTTATTTCAAGGGCTTTTGCAAGCCCCACCCTATCCGCTCCTTTCTCATTGGTTTCCTGGCCTCACTTCTAACTCCATTCTGAGATTATTCCAGAAATCAAGCAAGTCCCTTGGTTCCAAGGCCTCTCTCCAGCAGCCTTTCCCTGCACCCACTGTGGGAAGAAAAGAAAGAGAGCCCCCACTTGAAGCTTCAATTGGAAATGTGGGGAAGAATTCAGGGAAGTGATGCTAATCCCACAGAGGCAGGGAAGATCCAACAGAATGATGCCATTTCAATAGAAATTCAATTAAATACATTAAAAATATAATTCAAGGAGTAAAAAAAGTTTCCAAGGACTCAGATAAGTCTCCTACTTCTTCCTGAATGAACTATGATCAGTGAATTCCTTCCACACAGGCCACCACTTCTTCTTTAATGGCTCAGAGGCAACTGAGCACACCCAACCGTGTCTGGTGTCTATGGTTCAAACAGTAGAGAAGCATCCTTGAAACTTTTTTGATGCCTTCATTCTGTAAATAACACAACAGTGCTTCCATTTCTTGATTTTTGTGTTCAACTTAAAGCATTACCTATTCACTGTCACTCTGAAAGATAAGGCTGTATAACTCTCTGTAGTTTGAGTATTATGCCCAGAGCTAGTGGTGGGGAAAGAGCCCCCGAATTCATTTTGGTACATCCTTGTATCCTTCTTGTGGAAGTTGTATAGGCCAAAGACAGTGTCTGACAACATCAAAAGTCTTGATAACCTAGGTAGAAAACAAATTAAGAGCCCAAAGAAGGGCAAAATACGCTCAAAGTTGCACAAGATGGATAAACTTCCATGGGTATGCAGAACCCTCATGAGAGAGATTAGCAGAAACCCAAGGATCTGGTATCCACAACTATCCCCTTTAGAGGTTGTGGAGGTGTAACAAAAACATCTCCATAAAAGGGGGCGGAAACATGTCTCCTGCCCCACTTAATGGTGGGTGGGATGGAGCAGCCAAGTGAAACTATGTAACACTCAAGTCAGGTGGGCTCTGAGAGACACAAGAGGCAAGTGGAGAAGGACGCACTTGCTTTTCAATTTTGAATTTGCACCAGAGTCTTGGGGAACTTGGCAAAGACACACGGAGGAGAGACTTGTAGAGACACTTGGAATAGACGTGGGAGGCTGACAGTGGCAGGTGTTATCTTGATTTGTACTTTGATTTTTCTTCTTTCCTCCCAAACTTGCCTGGCTTCATTGATATTGTATTGAATTAATTTATGCACCCACCAGCATTTTTGCTAGGATTTTACCATGAAAAACATTGAAACTTATTTTTGGACAAAACAAATGTATATACCTGCAAATACTTCTTTTTCAAAAGACATAATATATGGAAAATGCAGAGGTATATTGGGAAGCAGAGAAGATGAAGTGATGAGAAGAGCATCTATGATAATACTCCTTCAATACAGTCCTACAGCAGAATGACCTTTACATTTTTCTTTTTTTTTAAGATTTATTTATTTATGCATACAAGAACTGGGGTGCAGGTGGGTGAGAGGATTCACCAGAGACAGAGTGGGGAACAGAACAGGTGGATTGACTGAAATACACTGCTGAGGGGAGCAGCGGGGCACGACAGGAGGGGTCTGCTGCGCCATGTGGAAATCTCCCCGGCCAGGGATGGAACTCGTCTGCAGTGGCTGCAATAGCCTTCATAGTGCTGAGACTTAACCCGTTGCACCACCAGGGAGGCCTGCCTTTAGATTTTTCTTGTAAAGATTTTCTCAAAATGATTTATTGAAATAATGTGAATTTTCAACGTTTTAACCTTCCAAATGTTGACTCTAACCAACACAAATTCCGTGTTTCCATATCTTAACAACAAAAATCCCTTCTGCAACAGGATAAGGAGTGTGTTGGGTAAGTAACCATTTTAAGAAATGGAAACCAAGCTACCACAGACGTAGCCAGTGGGAAAACAGACATCTGTAGGGCAACAAGTGGTTTCTGGTTGAAGAGGAGGGTGATAAACTCAACATGTTGTGGAGTAGAGGAAATTGGTTTTGCCCAGGTTCACCTGAGATAAATAGAGAGGCTCAGGAAGGTCTCCCACATCCAGCATTTTTCAGGGTCTGAACAGTCTTATTTCTCTTGGGGAGAGTACCTTCGATGTAGATTAAGCACTTTTCCAGGAATAACCCTATACTTTGTAAATTTTCTTAGTAAGCATGTATTATTATATTTCTTAAGATGGGGTGGGCAGTGGAAGGGATTTGGAAAAGACTGGTTTATAGGCTAAATAAAAGAAGGATGAATGTAATTAGCTCCTTATTTTGCAAGGAGTTGCCGAGTTGAGACTGACATCTTCCTCTTTTAGGGTCTGAGAGACTGGGCTTTATCATCAGGGGTCCCACCTGCAGGGCTCCAGTAATAAGAACCACTGAAAGGAGAGGTGGTGCCATCTTGCAAGACCAGAGCCACAGGTGGGTTGCTCCCATATGTCCAGCTCCGCAGATGGCTAGAGGCTGGTTTTCTAACATCTTGTTTGGGACGTGAGCTCACACAGAACAATAGTTGATGCGTTTTTAAGAAGGTCCCTGTTCATCCTTTCACTTGTGCTGCAGCCAGGTGCAGGCAGCAGGACCTCAGACTGCTAGAGGATGAAGAACATGACCTTGCCCACAAGGTCTGGGTGAATTACTCAGAGGAGAACACAGGCTCACATTCTCAATGCACCAGACAACAGCTTAGTCTGGGCCCCCGTGGGTGAGAAGATGTCAGCTGGGACGAAGGGTGGAGACTGAGGTGTCTTCCTGCAAAATCCAGTCTCAGGATGTCTGGGGCATCCTCTTAACTTTTTTGCTTGAGCAGGGGAAACAGGCAGAGCGAGTGTGGCCCTCCCCACCATCTTTACCCTCCTCCCCAATCCCAGGCAACTAGCCACGGGGAGTGGAGAATTGGTGAGTCCTCAGGACTGACTCCCAACCTTCTATCCCAACGACTACTGCTTATATATTCCCTATATGCTCGGCAATCTTTTAGATTTAAATAACAGCTCTGCGCTATTTTGGATTTCCATTCCTAATCCTAGCCTCCCCTTCCCACCCCCTCATACTTCCCTTTAATGACTCATCAAAAGTGCCCACACTGCCCAACACATACACCAGGTAATTCTGTGGTCTTTGTATCAGTTCGTGGTGATGCTATCCTTCAGGATTTTCAGCCCAAACCTTGAGCTTCCTATCTGTTCTCATCTGCCTTCAGTCTCTTCTCAAACATCAGGGACAAAGCAACTCCATTAAAGGTAAATTAAACTGTGCCACTCAAAACCCTGAGTAGCTTGCTGTTTTTCTCTGAATATAAACACTGAAAGTTTATCAATGGACTCCTCCCCTTTTTTCTGCCCCACATTTTCTTAATCTCCTCCCCACTTCTCTCTAATCACAGTGTTCTCTGCTGTTCCTTAGACAATATCTCAATGCTCTAGTTTCAGCACTTTTTCACTTACCATTCCCTCTTCGTAAATGACTGTAGCTTGGTCTCTTAATTAAATGTTACTTGATTCTGGGTAAAACCATCTATGGTTTCCCAATTTGAAGTCACAACTTCTTTCCTTACATAACCAACTCTGAATTTTACTCATTAATCTTGTTTGCGTCTGTTCTTCCTATCACCAACACTACCATTACTAGACTATGAGCAGAGACATGTTTTTTTTTAAAAAAAAATACATATTGCTGCATTCCCTGCACCTGCAACCATGCTTGACACATAATGTGCTCCATAAATTTTTGTTAAATGATAGAATGAGCACATTGCCCCACTTACACTCACTCAGTGTGGCATCTGTGAGCCATGTACTCTAGTACATGTACTCTAGTAAAATGTCAGTGGATCAAGTGTTGGACATGAGAATGAAATTACCTTTTTAGGTTTCAAATGTCTGTGACCTTTAAGCCAGTGGGAGAATTAAGTTTCCTTGAAATTAAATCCAATCAGACTTAGAATTTGTTGACTTGTTCACAGCGTGTGGGTCATTCATCTCCAACACTGGTCAACAGTGAGATCTTTACTGACTTAAAAAGGCCCTAATCTGTAGTATCTTTGTGTGCTGAACATGAATATAGCCCTGGAAATTTTTTATTAGCTCTTGTTTTGAAGGTATTTCATATACGTTTCATATGTTTCACCGTGTACATTTATCCAGTAGGACTGTAACAACAACCTAAATCAGCCTAGAATGGTGTAACATTGCATCGCATTGCATAATACCATCATGCACACATCATCCAGAGTTGATTGCATCATTTTCTGATGCAATGCAATACTACTGCCAGGCGGCTGCTGAAGGAAGCTGACGTCAGCAGTGCACTCTATAAAGCCCTGTCAGAAAGGTTGAGCATTGAAAATATTTCAGACTTTGTGCAAGATAGTTGAAGCTACTGTTCCATAGAACTGTTATTATTTTATCCATTTAGGCACAATACAAAACAGTAATGCCTCGAAAGTGTGTTAATTGCGTGGACAATTTCTGCTCTATTTGTGGGGAAGTAACATTGGCAACCAGACGAAAAGTATCACTTCTCAAGTGAAGAAGACTTATCATCTTTACTTGGGATGCAAGGTTGGTGTCCAAGATAAGCCTTGAGCCCCGCATATATGCTGTGCTACATGTACAACACAGCTTTCACAGTGGTTAAATGGCAAAAGACCATCAATACCGATTGCAGTCCCCATGGTGTGGAGAGAGCCAAGCAATCACATAAAAGACTGTTACTTCTGCTTGGTTCCTCCTCTTTCCAGCAGAATAATGAAGCAAAAGAAGTCGAGAAGAGTCTACCCAAACATTCCGTCTGCATTGAGACCAGTTCCACATGGTGAGGGACTTCCTATTCCAGAACCTCCAGCAGAATATGCTCGATTCTTTGATGAGGACAAGGGTGAGCTGACCTGTTCTTCTCCTGTTCCATCAGCATGCAGTGATCCAGATTTTCACTGTGGTGCATCATCAACCCCACACAGTCTAACACAGGAAGAACAAAATGGCCTGGTTCATGATTTGGACTTATCCAAAAACAAGGCAGAATTGCTAGGATCAAGACTCCAACAATGGAATCTTCTAGAGGAAGATGCCACAATTCCTTTATATCTAAAGCGCCACCAGCAGTTGGAGCCTTTCTTCAGAAAGGAAAGTGCTCTGGTATTCTCTTCTGATATTGAGGGCCTCATGAATGCCTTAAAAATCACTCATGACCCACAAGAATGGAGACTATTTCTAGACTTTTTGAAACTGAGTCTTAAGTCTGTGCTTTTGCATAATGGAAACCATCTTCCATCTATTCTATTCCTGAACAGCTATGTAAGAGACAAGCGAAGAAATCTAAGAAGTAGTCTATGACTTGATTTTTTGCAGGTGTTAACCATAGACCTATTACTATTGGCATGCATTTTGTGATGCAAACATCAACTTATTGCAGATTACAAAAAAAAAAAAAACCCTAGAGCCAAAATTAGAATTTGACTGACATATTCGTGTTGGGCACATAGAAATTGATAGGAAATGACTAATTTTATTTCAGTAACATGACTTTTGTAAAAATTTGTTGACTAGTGCAGTTTATTCAGACAAGAATTTGAGAAAACACAACCCTTTTCCTCAGTCCTCTAATCATACTGTACACAAAATTGTCTAGAGGATCTTTTCACACAACATATTCTGTACTTTTTTGTTTTTAATGTATTAAACTCTATTACATTCTTTAAAAAATTGCCAGTCTCTATATCCATTGAAGAACATTTGCATATGCTCTAATTTTTCACTATTGTAATGATTCTGAGAATATTCTGGAACATATATACCTAAACCTTTTGCAAGTGAACAAGGTTCTTAGAGACACTGGACAATGTAGTGCCAACTTTAATATCCTGTCCTGAGTATTTTAAAGTGAATTAATTTTAATTCTGTTAAAATTGAAAGCAGGTTGTACAACAATATATGAAAGTTAATATTATGCTATCAGTAGTGTAAATTAAGACAATATACTGATTCATCTATATATTTGTTTAGAAAAATTCTGGACTGAATTAAAATAAGCTAGTAATAGGTTAACTCTGATAGGAAGGTCAAATAGAAACTAGTTTTCTCTTTCACTCTATCTCACCTTTGTATTGTTCAGTTTATTTCCATAAATTCCAATATTCATTCATAATATTCCTAAAACTAGTTTTCAAAGAAGCATTGCAAAATAAACAGTCATTATTTTAAAAACCCATTAGTATACAAAGTAAAAAGTTAAGTCCTTGTCCTGCACTTATTCTCCTAAGGTAGCCATGGGTAAAAATTTTAGAATTTTTTTTTTTTAATTTATTTATGTATACAAGCTGGGGTACAGACCAGAGGCGAGGGGCGGCGAGAGGGTTCACCAGAGACAGAGTGGGGAGCAGAACAGGCAGATCAGAGATACACTGCTGAGGGGAGCAGCGGGCGAGGCAGGAGAGGTCTGCCGGGCCATGTGGGATTCTCCCCGGCTGGGCGTCGAACCGGCATCGCCCGTGGCCAACAGCTCCACAGCGCAGCGCCCAATCGCTGCGCCACCGGGGAGGCCAGCCATGGGTAAAAATTTTAGATGACTTCTCCCACGGATGTTCTATTCATTTATAGTTACATGTAATTATGTCTGCGGATACTTAACTGTACACAAATGGCATCTGAACTTGAGCCCAGGAACCAGATATGGAAGGGAGATAGAATTGTGAATGAGTGCACCTTAGAACTGACAAGACTTAGGGGTGATATATAGAATAGAAAAAAGCCAACTGTTAAATATTTTTAAAAAAATATTTATTTTTATTTATTTATGCATATAAGAACTGGGGTGTAGGCCAGAGGTGCTGGGGGCAGGTGAGAGGATTCACCAGAGACGGAGTGGGGAACAGAACAGGCTGATCTACTGAAATACACTGCTGAGGGGAGTAGCAAGTGAGACAGGAGAGGTCTGCTGCGCCATGTGGATTAACTCCCTGGTTGGGGGTGGAACTCATGCTGTAGTGGCTGGTGATAGCTTCATAGCACTGAGAGTTTTACCCTGTGCCACCAGGGAGGCCGTGTTAGAAATGTTTCGAGGACTTGTAGGCATATATTTTAGAAAACAAAATAGAAGGGGCCAAAGGGGAGGAAGAAGCTAATGAGTTTGCTCTGGGACATGTGGACTTTCAAAAGCTTCAAGGACGGGAAGATGTAATGGGCTATTAGGGTTAAGCACTTGGTGATTCTGGGAATCTAGGTTTGGGAATTGTAATGTGGATAAGTAGTTTAAATCACCAGTGTAGACAAAATTACTTTGGGAGAATGACAGATGGTAATAAAGGGGAAAGGAGAAAGGGTAGACTCAGGATCACCAGCATTTAAGGTACAGGCAGAAAAAGGAAGAAGCACAGGGAAAAGGAGACCAAGAAAAGCAAAAAATCAGGGGAGTGAAAAAGGAGCAAAAGAAAACTAGTGCAAACATATAAGCAGGATAAGAAACTTTTAAAAATGGTGTTGCATTATATGTCATATGTCTAGTCTGTCCAATTGTAATATAACGTGAGACTGTAAATTCAATTTTTTCTCTTAGCCATATTGTGATGAAACATGTTGCAATAAATTTTGGTAATATACTTTATTTAACAATATATCAAAATTTTTATCATTTTAATAATTTAACCATGTAAATTATTAATGAGATATTTTACTTTATTTTGGTATTGAAAGTCATCAAAATCTTCTGTGTAGTTTGTACTTAGAGCACAACACAGATTAGACACATTTCAGGTTCCCGATAGCATGTCTGGCTAGTAGCTTCTATATTTTTTAGTGCAGGTCTAGGGAGTGAATCTGTTGAAATGCAGATGCAGGTGCCATAGAATAAAATGTTTAGGGATACATGAGGTATTCAGAAGCAGCAGCATGGACTGTTTTTCAAGGAGTTTGTGTGACAGAAAAGATGGAGATTGGTTTGCAGCTGGAATGGAAAATTTGGAGTTGAAAGCTGACTATTTTAGGATAAAGCATGTTTCCAGGCTGAGGTTAAGAAGTCTGGAGAGAATAAGGATTGTTGAAGCATGCTTCTGATAAAAGAGCTAAAGGCAATGTCATGAACTCCAGTATGGGGTTGGACTTTGGATGTGAACAGGGAGATGTGTTCTTTTGGGGAGGAAGAAAGTTGAGGAAATTCCTATGCATCTTCCAGGGTTCAGCTGACCTTTATGGACTTTCCCAAGATACCTCTTGCCATGGTTGGTTTTATATGTCAACTTGGCTAGCCTATATCCAAATACTCATGCAATTGTTGCTATTGTGGTTTATATCTACAACCAGCTGATTTAAGTAAATGAGACTATCCTCAATAGTGTGGGTAGGCATCATCCAATCAGTTGTAAGGCCTTAAGAGGAAAACTGAGGGGGCCTCTCTGGTCATGCAAGGGGTTAAATCTCAGCACTATGAAGCTGTTGGCAGCCACTGTAGCATGAGTTCATGCCCCAGCCTGGGAGCTGACCCATCTGGCACAGTAGGCCTCTCCTGTCTCTCCTGCTGCTCCCCTCAGCAGTGTATTTTAGTAGATCTGCCTGTTCTGGACCTGTGTAGGCCAGAGGTGTGGGGGGTGAGAGGATTTACCAGAGACAAAGTGGGGAGCAGAACAAGCTGATTTACTGAAATACGCTGCTGAGAGGAGCAGCGGATGAGACAGGAGAGGTTTGCTGCACCCTGTGAGTTAGCTCCCTAGCTGGGGATTGAACTCATGCTGCAGTGGCTGGTAATAGCTTGATAACACTCTGTCTTTAATCCCTGCACCACCAGGGAGGCCCAACATGAAAATTTTAAAAAGGGAAAATAAAGAAGAAAAGAGGATACACTGGGGAAGAAGTTATTCTGTCACATCAGCTCCTGCCCTAGTGTTTCAACCACTTATAAATTTACAATTCTGTGGCATTAAATGCATTCCAAATGTTCTGTAACTCATTTTTTTTTGTCATCTCCTGCCAGCCTGCCCTACATATGATCCATAGTCTTCTAAATAAAGTTCTTGAAATAAATCTCTTAATATGCATATGTGTGCATGTATGTGCGTGTATGCATATGTGCTTCTGGTTCTGTGTATCTGGAGAGCCCTGACTAATATACCCCTTGCCTAGATTGATGTTCTTCTTTTGACCCCATAACTTTTAAAATCAATTTCAATTGCCTGTTTTGTTTTTCCTTATTCTTGCAGACAGAGATTATCTTTCAGGAGACCTAGCATGTAGCAAAATGTCTGTTATATTGTTGGCACTTACTAATTTTTTATAAATGAGTGAAGGGCTTCAATTTCTTCTATAAGGGAGGTGATTGTTAGACTGAGCATGAGGCCATGGGTATGAGCTGAAGGAAATTTAGGGGTCGGTAGGACTTTTGTCCTTAACAAGTACTTAATACTGTCAGACGCTTAACTTCTCCTGAAAGAATTTTTTTTTTTTTTCAGTGGGAAACGCATGGTCTCATATTGTTTTGTGGAAACTGGCGCTTGATAGTAGAATTCTTGAATAATCATCAGTGGTTGTTCTGGAAAAAACAAAAAACAGCAATGACCTGGCATTTCCGGATGATACCTGATACAGTGGAAAGAAGCAGAAAGGTTCTTCTAAGTGGGACAAATTGTAAGTCTCCAAATTTTAAGACACATTATAAAACAATGATTATTTTTACAATGGCCCTAATTTAGAATGCCACACACTTGAATTGCAGTGGTGCCTTTGGTGAAAAAACTAGACATTCTGAGCTATAAGAGAGGGCACAGAACTTAGGAAAAGTTTACTTATACACAAATATATAATATATTCATAAATGGTAAAGTAACAGCCTCAGTGAGTCAGTTAGATAATTAAATGGAACTATAGGTTATTTTAAAAAAGAATAAAATTTATACTGATTTGCATCTTTAAAAATTGACTTCACATTTTAATTTTTATTTTGAGAGAATAGTAGATTTACATGCAGTTGTGAGAAATAGTAGAGTTTCTCCCAATGCTCAGTTTCTCCCAATGGTAATATCTTTACCCAATGGCAAAACTGTAGTACATTATCACAAAGAGACTATCACCATTGATATAAACAAAACACTGGACAGTTGTTGGTGATGCTAATTTTGGTGTTTGATTACAGGGAATCTGTCTTCCAACTCACAATTGTAAAGGAACATTGTGTCCTTGTAATTCATAATCTGTGAACTAATACTTCCAGATCTTGTGACTATTCAGTTCCTTAGTAACCTCTCATTTGATAGTTTTAGTCAATCACCATTATCTCAATTGATTACACTGGTGGTTGCAAAAGCACCCACAGGCTTTGATAAAATGTGAAGAGATCTAATCAAACAATTAGTCATTCTAGCCAAGTAGGGGACATTCCATGTTACAAGACTTCCTCTTCGGAAAAGGCAGTTTCATCTTTATGAAGCCTTATATTAAACATTGAAATGTAAGGCCTCCCTGGTGGCGCAAGGGGTTAGTTAAGTCGCAGCTACCCAGAGCCACTGCAGCATGAGGCACAGCACGAGTTCCATTCCTGGCCAGAGAGCTTCCTGCGCGGACCTCTTCTGTCTCACCCTCTGCTCCCCTCATCAGTGTGTTTCAGTAGATCTGCCTGTTCTGTTCCCCACTCTGTCTCTGGTGAATCCTCTCACCTCCCCCGCTCCCCCCACCTCTGGTCTACACCCAGCTTGCATGAATGAATAAATATTAAAAAACCACACTGAAATGTAAAAAGATAGATGGAGGAAATAAAATAAAATTCTGGAGAAAGCCGTGGGAGTAGAAAAGATTGAAATCACACCCTCATCAGGTAATCTAGTGCATCGTTTCAAGAAATACATTTTTTAAAGTGAATAAAACAAATTTATTTAGAGCCAGACACTACACAGTTTGGGCTGGAGTTATCAGGCAGGTGACATATGAACTTCCAAATCAAGATAGTTTCAAAGTTCCAAACTCAGGGAGTTGAGGAACTCAAAAGGTGTGGGCACTTTAGTGCCTCCATCACGTCTCCTTGAAGATAATGCATTTCCGAATCACCGTTGTCTTCCTTCCCTTTTCCTCTTTGTTAAATGGCAGAAGTTATTCCTGACTCCCCAGACGTTGCAGAGGTGGCCCACGAAATGACGCTACTAGGTTTGGTATCCTCTGGCCTAGAGGAAAGGCTCCTTCTTTAGAAAAGCTGTAGGCAGGAACTCCACGGGACACCTGGGGTGGTTCTTACACCCTCAAACATGGATTCTCACTTTCAGGTCCAACTACCTGTTCCTAGGGGAAGAGTCGACAGTGCACTCGCTCCACCTCCTCACAAGCCAAGACATCCCAGTGCGGAAGAATTGATCAATGCAGGTGGCAATGCTTGCAAACACCGAGACAGCTGGCCCCACCAGTACACAGGAAAGGCAAAGCTGGGGAGGTGGTAACAGCAAGACCTAAGCACAGGTAGGCGGGTCAGTTGAGCACTGTGAGTGCTGGATTGGGCCGCCAGCCTGGGGGCGGGGCCTGTCCGGGGGCGGAGCCGTCCAGGTGCTAGACCTTCCACGCACAGCTCTGTGCTGCTGCACAGTTCAGGCCTAGCCCGGGTGGGAAGGTGGTTGCTTTTGAGGCAGCATGGGACCGCTCCCTGCGCGGAAAGATATCCCGCCGTGGGTCAAAGTTCCCGAAGATTTGAAAGATCCTGAGGTGTTCCAGGTCCAGACGCGACTGCTGGAAGCCATATTTGGTGAGTGAGCCCTGACCTGGGCGCCCCTGAACCTGGCGTTCCGCGTCTGTGGGCCAAAGCTCTCATCTCCTTTCTTTAACAGGCCCACACGGATCTGGAATCCCAAATTTCGAGAAAGTGAGTAAGGCCATGCTCGAGCTGAATGTTCTGGAATCCTCGGACCTCACTGAAGTCGTGGTTTACGGCTCTTATTTGTACAAGCTTCGTTCCAGGTGGATGCTCCAGTCCCTGGCTGAGTGGCACCGTCAGCGTCAGGAACGAGGTGAGTGACTCGATGATCAGGTGCTACAAAAACTGGGGACCACGAGGACGGCTTTATTCCTTCTCTTCTAGCCCTTTTCACTTTTCCTTTCCCTCCTGGCGACCACCGCCTGAACCTCTGGCCTCTGTGCCTGGATATTCCGGAGACCGCTTCGGAAGTGCTGTCCTTCCAAGGGACCCTGGAGAAAGATACAATGGGAGGCTGCTGGGTTGGCCTCATAGGGAAGGGTTTTCCAAGATCATAACTCAGTTTTTCCTTCCCTCCTTCCCCACCTCCGCAGCTGTGGAGTAGGATGTCGGAATGAGCCCACGTTCTGAGATTCCCAAGAATCTCAGCCTCAGAACCCTTGGCTGGGAAAGTCACAGAAACAAACCTTGAAAGAGACTGAGAACTGTCCAGGCTTTCCCTCTTCCCCTCACCTTATACCCATAGTTGCTCTTTTTCCTGTAGGGATAATCAAACTTGAGGAAGCCATGAATGCCCTCGGACTAGGCCCTGAGATGAAGTGAAGCTGTTTTGTAATCAACATTATCTGGGACCAGGATATAAAGAATAAACAGGCCAGAGTTGGAGTGACTCTAGCCTGGTTTAAACTTTACTCCATTCTGATAAGGAAAAAGTAGGCATTTTGGGTCCTCTGCCTTTGCCTCTGAGTCCTGATGTGACTTTCCCCCCAAATTTGCCAAATAAAGAATAACATTTTAAATATATAGTTCCTTGAGGTGTGGTTGATGTATTGCTCCTTGAGCTTAACCCCCAAGCTATAAAGAGGTCCAAGAGCATACCTACCCAAGGTAAAAAAATGATTTAGGAGCCAAACTTCAAGATAACAAAAAAATCAATCTAAATGTGATAATATCTGGAAGGATAATATCTGATCTGGATTGGGCTCTTAAATATATTAGTCCTATATTGGTTAACATAATATGAATGAAATGCAATACAAATATTCTCTGAAACAAATAATCATCGGTACTGTAGCAGTTTATATCCATGTCTGATCAATTTGCTTTCCTTTTGTTAGAGAATGAGCTGTGTCCTTTTGCACGAATCTCTTTATTAGCAGCAGATGATTGAATATTTTAATTTACTTAGGTTAAATCCTGGCTGAAAACTTCAAAACCATTTAAGTGTATTATTCAGCTATTTCCTGATAGCTCGGCTCTTATGTATATTCAACATGAATTATTTAGATTGGAGTTTGAAGAAAATTCACCCTTACAGATAGGCATACAGAAAAGAAACTTACAGACCCTTTGAAGGGGTCTCTGGGATTCACCTTTACAAAATTGCTTCATTAAGGGTAAGTGTATGGGGCTAGGTGAAGGCATTACCATAGCCAGAGCTCACTCCTGATAGCTGTGGAACCATCTGAATGGAGATAGTTTTCCCTAATACAGTCTAGCTTGGCAGTTCAGTAGAATGAATTCCACTTAGGTAGATTTCTGACCCTATGTTGTTAGCTGAATTTGTTCAACCTCCTCAGTCTCTAAATTGAAGATTATAGCATCTGATTCCCTATTAAGTTGTAAGATTTAACTGTCAGTATACGTAGGGTACTTAGAACAGGCATCATACAAAGTAAAATGTGTTGACTATTTCTTGGAGGCATTGATCAATAATGGGAGAGAAAACTAACAATAAGTTGTTTGGTGTAGGAGATAAATGTCACAATTCCATCAGACAACTCTCCCCCTCACTGTCAGTAAATGAATGACACCATTTGTACCCATTCAGGCCATAACAGGGAGCCATTCTTGACCTTTCACCATCCACATGAGATCCATGAGCAAGCTTCTAGTGCTTACACCTAGTCCGGCCCCATCCTCTCTTGCCAGGATGACTGAAGTGCCTAACGGATATCAATGATTTTTAGTGTATTTCACAATATGTTCTTGAGTCAGATTTAATTTTCAAAATGTTGTTTGGTATCCTTTAGAAGGACTCCAGAATTCTCCATCTTTTTCCATCCAACTTTACCATACTCCTTATTTTGACCTGTAAGACCCGTGTTATCTAAGCTTTGCCTACATCTTGGCTGTAGTTCATTTTCCTGGCAAACCATCACATTACTACTTGAGGGTTTTTCATTTTCTCTGCCTGGAAATATGAAGATTTTTCTAATGGTTCTGCTCCCTTCTCTGTAATGGTTCAGGTTCATTTCTAGAGAGGTCCTCTCCTACTTCACAGTTTCTGCTTAAACTATTTTCCCTCATGGCATTTACAATCCTGACTGACAGTATTAACTGCTCATTTTCCTCTTCTCTCCTACTAAAATGTAAACTCCAGCAAGGCAGGGTTATTTTCTTTTTCAAATTGGCAATAGGTAGTATAGACCTATTGAATTTATAAGACAGTGGCAACAGCTGGGTGGCTTGGGTTTGAATCTTGACTCAGGCACTTATTAGCTATGGGAACATGAACATGTCAGCCTTTGTGCTTCGGTTCCCTGCCTGTAATATGAGGATAATATGTATCTATTAGGGATTGTAGTGAGGATTTAAATGAGTTAGGGCTGTGTCCTAAGACTTTATCAAGTCTTAGAACAATGTCTGACCAAATAGGCATTCAATAAATATTTCTTAAGGACAGTTTTCTCTTGATTTGCTGAAGGACTAAAACTTAAAAGAGTGCTTCCCTTCCAGGGTTTATGGAGGAGGGATCCAGACTTGATTCTTGTCCTCTAAGGGTTCTAATTATTGAAGACTCAGTGAGGGAAATCATAGAAATCCTTTATAAAGGGTATTATTTTCCAGAATTCTCCATAGTTTCCATCCAACTTAATTAGTCTATTTTGACCTATAATGCCCTGTGTTATCTAAACGTTGCCTATGTCTTGGCTGTAGTTCATTATCCTGTAGTTCAGTATTCATCTGGCAGTGTAAGATGCTTGTGCTGTTCTAAGGTGTCCTTAAAACATCATATACCTATGGGTTAATGAGAACACAAAGGTGCATTTTGGCATGCTGTCAAAAAGAGACCAGCTGTGTGCCCCATTGGCATTTTGACATCTGCCTTCCAGTCTCAGAATTGCACTAGAAATCTGGTTTGAAGGTCATAAACCACTTAGACCAGCTCCTGTCTAAGGTTTTGGAGAAGAAAATCAGTCTCCCTACTCCCACATCCTCAATAAATGATGATTTTTAAAATAATTGCATAAAACAAAGTATTTTCAAAGATTGTGAAGAACTAGACACAGATAAGTGAATATCCTCCCATTTGGGGTGTAAGGAGTGACATAGCTCCATGTGGTAAGAGGTCACGATTATTTACAGAGCTTGATCTGTCTTGAAATGTGTTCCTCCCAGGCAAGGGGATTTTTATGGCCTCTCATGAACAATCATTACTTAATAGAACCACAGGCAATACCAGGGCCCAAGACTCTGCAAACTGGGAAAGGGCTCATTTTGGGGTGAGGCGGGCTGTGGGTAAAGGACATCTTGTGTTTCCAGGCAATCCTGGTTACCTCTAGGTGACTTTGGGCCTATTTTGAGTGGAATGACATTGAGCAGGATATTTCTGGAGGACCTGTCAACAGATGCAATATGATGAGATAGAACAGTAGACCAAGTGAAGAATGCTTGTAGTTGCTATACTGGGATAAAATTTTCTTAAGTAACAAACAGTGATATATAAATTTATTTGTGTTTTTAATAGATTATATTCATATAGATCCAAATCCAAAATGATAAAAAAGTCTTCTTCCCACCCATTTCATATTCACCCAGTTTCTACACTCCAGCAATAAAAAGCTCTGTAAAAATGGGCCTCCCTGGTGGCGCAAGGGGTCTCAGCTCTATGAAGCTATCAGCAGCCACTGTAGCATGAGTTCAATCCCCAGCCAGGGAGGTAACCCACATGGCGCAGCAGACCTCTCCTCTCTTGTCTGCTGCTCCCTCAGCAGTGTGTTTCAGTCAATCTGCCTGTTCTCCTCCCCACTCTGTCTCTGGTGAATCCTCTCACCACCACCCCACACCTCTGGCCTACATCCCAGTTCTTGTATGCATAAATAAATAAATCTTAAAAAAAAAGCTCTTTAAAAATGAATTAATTAAAAGCTCTGTTTTCTTGTAACTCTTCCAGAGGGTTTTTTATATGTAAATGCAATTAAAATTTTTTCTCCTTACATTAGGCTTATTCCATTTAAAATTAGTTCCTTACCCAAGGGTTTTTGGGTTGTTCCCAATCTTTTGCTTTTACAAAGTTCTGATGAATATCATGAAAGTGATTCTTTTGCAAGTTTGAAAGTGTCTGTAGGCTAATGTCCCAGAGGGAGAATTGCTAGTCCAAAGAAGAAAGATCATCTATGCATCTATACTTTTGTTATTTATTATCAGCTTCCCTTCCTAAGGGGATGAAATAATTTCAACTCCAGCAGCAACACATGAGAACACATGGGATTACTTGTTCCCCACAACCTCACAAAGAGGTGGTTGTCAACACCCTCACCTCCATCTGTTAGGTGAACAATATCCCAGTCTTCTTGCTTGAGTCTATTTTATGGTCCAAAAATTGTAGCACTTGCAAATTACCTGCAGCTAGTGCATCCTTCAAAGTATCAGTTGACAATAGTGGCTAATTGTATGTGGGAATGTAAACTAGAAAATCAAGGACTCCAATTCTGGAGTGTAAATGTAACAGTAAAAACTGCCCTTACTCTTTAAATCTAGAAATTCTGTCTTAAGCTCAGTGCTTCTTTTTTTTTTTTAAAGATTTATTTTTTATTTATACATACAAGCTGGGGTACAGGCCAGAGGCGGGGGGCGGCGAGAGGGTTCACCAGAGACAGAGCGGGTAGCAGAACAGGCAGATCAGAAATACACTGCTGAGAGGAGCAGCGGGCAAGGCAGGAGAGGTCTGCTGCGCCATGTGGGATTCTCCCTGGCCGGGCATCGAACTCGCGTCGCTGCTGCCGACAGCTCCACAGCGCAGCGCTTAACCACTGCACCACCGGGGAGGCCCAAGCTCAGTGCTTCTAAATGTAGAAAACAATTTTAGATTAATCTGTGTGAAAGTAGCAAGCTTGGGAAGTTTAAGAATATCCTAATTGTATGCATGCCCTGATGATTTCACAGCCTTAAAAAAACCAAACACAAATCTTAGAAAATTTATAGGAAAGGTTTTGGAAATAGCCTGATTTAAGAAAAAAAAAAAAAGATTGTATGGGAATGGTTTTTTGTTGTTGTTTTTGAGTTTGAAGTTTGAGATTAGTTTCTCTTCTAGGGTAAGTGGGAAGATTAAGGGCAACAAAACAAGCTTTCATTGTAATGGAGATAGACCATCTGTCCTAAGGTAGGGCAGAAGAGATTTAAAGGGACTACTAGGGTGTAGTCCAGAAAAGCCTAGGATGCTTACAAATTAGAAAGGATAAAGGGAGTAAAAAAAAACAACAGACCCAAACCACTGTAGGGCCTTCCTGGTGGTGCAGGGGTTAAAGTTTCCTAACAAGCTATCCCCAGCCACTGTGGCATGAGTTTGATCCCCAGCCAGCCACATGGCGCAGCAGACCTCTTCTGTCTTGCCCACTGCTCCCCTCAGCAGTGTATTTCAGTGGATCTGACTGTTCTGCTCCCCACTCTGGCTCTGGTAAATCCTCTCACCCCCACACCTCTGGCCTACAAATCAGTTCTTGGACGCAAAAATAAATAAAAATAAATCTTTAAAAAAAAATACCCAATGTAGGAAATCCTTTTATCCAAAAGAGGCTAGCAACCCTCAGGTTGATTGAGAGCCTTTTCATACCCATTTCCTCCGTACTACCTGGCACTCGCTTTAAATGAATTCTCAAAATAGTATTACCGTTTTACATATTAAGGCCAAACTTACCTGGCAGGGAAGACATGATCAGGTAGGTGTTTTTCTGGAAGGAGGTTCATTCATTGCACTATGGATGTGCTGACCTCTGTGATTTCCCCCAAATATGGGAAACTTTACTGCATAAGTTGTGATAGTGGGGAAGGCAGGTTCCTTAGCTCTCCTGAAAAAATTTAAACAAATCAAGGCCTAGCAATCACCCCTCCTTACCCACCACAATTCATATATCTACATTTAAGCATGTTTGTAACTTTTTGAGGGTCACAAGAAGCGTTTTTACTTTTCTGGTCAGCTGGCCTGAATGAGGAAGGGGAAGATCCCCAGCAGAGGTAGATGTTCCTGACCAGGCCTGTGGGGATCACCAAAGCCTGCCTCACTCCTTCCCCTGTAGGGTTGCAATGGAGGGAGGGGCTGCAAGGACTTCCTGGGTCTCATTGGGAATTGGGGTGTGGTGCTGAGGAAGATAATCTATCCTCCCAGTGGTGACCTGGGGGGGTGGGGAGGGATAGGAGCAAGTCTCTTAATCTATGCAGACAGAGATCCATGGATCTATCAATTAATAATGGTCTAAGTGTCCTGAGGAGGAGCCTGAGGCTGTTTAGGAAAAGGAAATAGGGATTAGATCTAGTCAGGGAGATTGGGAAGGCTTCCCGAGGAAATCATAGCCCTGCGTGCAGCATGGTGGGTTTGTATGTGGGACAGGGCGGTGGAGCAGCTGGACATCTGGGTGATAAGATGATGTGAGTCGCTCAGAATGGTGCTCCTCCCAGCCCATAACCTGACTTTCTAAAATGAATTATTACTTTAAGTTACTTGGTTTTTTCCCTTGGCTCCTGTTTTAGAATACAAATTGTGGTGCTTTTCTACACTGGGTGACATTTTGTAACAGTGGAGAAAGTTTGTCTAGATTGATTTACAAAATCATTTTACTTCTGTTCAAGAGGGCTATAAAACAATGTAACAAATGTATTGATATAAATTAAAGACTGAGATTAATAAAAATTAAAGTTGTATTGCTTCATCAAGAAAAATATGACGAGAAGGGGGAAACACTGCTATTTTTTAATAGTCAAGAAACATTCATTACTTTTATTGTCATTTTGTACACTCCATTACAAATACAAGAATATAACCATACTTACAGGTATTGAAAAGAAATCCATAGATTTGAATTCCATGATCAAATATATGAGATTAAAATTCTGAGCTAACTAGTTCTGGTTTTCAGTGAATGGGAGTCTATGCTAGACCTCCATCCAAGAATAAGAACATTTTATATAAACATACTGGAATTGCACCAGAGGCAAATTTAGCTTGTAAAAAGATTAATGAAAACTCCCTCCTGTTTCCCAAAGTGTGACTATTCCACTGGACTGAGTTTTGAAGAGATATATTATTCTAAACCTAGGCACTAAATTCAAACAAATTAATTCACGTAATGTTCAACTTTTACAGAAAAATCTAACTATGAGTGATCACGGGTGATTTTGTACTCACTACATTTTTGCCTTGGGACCTTTAAACAAAACTCCATTAAAAATGGATTCACCTATCAGTCTCAGTGTTCCACCAATTGTAGAAGACACAAAACAAAAATCTCTTGGTGGTTCTGAAGATCCCTGTCTTGGCTTGAGAGGGGTTGGAGAATTATCTCTTGCCCTCCCCTATCAGAGGGGACATAGGTACTTCTAAAGAAATCCTTATACTCTCCTTGAAATCTTATTTTTGGTTATGTAGGCTGAAGTTGGGTGATGAGCTAACACTGGTAGAACTAAAATTTGCCAGGTAATCTGCTTTGAAACTCCTCTGTAGATGCTCTAGCTTCCTCTTATAGAATGTAGTAGTACTGGAAACCTGCTTTTCTTAGTTTTGGAGATGCAGCTAAGCTACAAAGAGTCGCCAGAGACAGGGTGGAGAGCAGAACAGTCAGATTCACAGAAATACACTGCTGAGGGGAGCAGCAGGCCAGGGGAGGTCTGCTGAGCCATGTGGGTCAGCTCCCTGACTGGGGATTGACCTCATGCAGCAGTGGCTAGTGATAGCTTGATAGAGCTGAGACTTTAACCCCTGAACCACCAGGAAGGCCCCAAAGAGTCCATTTTAACATCATATTATTGGATTTTGATAGGAAAATTCCTGGTGTTTTTGGCACTGGGTAGGTATTACTGTTATAGGGTAGGGAGAGGGGCACCCCCAGAATCCCCAAACCTGCCCATTCTAATTAGGTTCTGCCATCCGCTGCATCAGGGCAAAACATGTAAGACCTTAAGTGGGAAAGAAACTTTAATACAATTAGTGTGATAATACAGAAAAGACAAAGAATATAGTTTCTAAACTGAGCACCCAAAGTTACCCATCACCTCCTGGGCAAAAGCCCACCCAAATGGGATTGGTCCAAGGCAAGGCCTGAAAGCCTGCCACAAGACTAAAATACCTTTCATCAGGGACCCATAGAAAAGGATCAAAAGCAGTCAGACAAGTCTGTGAGGAAAAGAGCAAAATCAAAATCAAGATCAATGTTGCCACTGTCACCTCCCCATGGGTCTTTCACCCACATCTGTTTCAAACAGTCCAGGCAGGTACAGCTTCTTCACATGTCTCTCTGCTCCTTGTTCTTCTGGCTCTCCATCCTGCTTCCTTTCTTTCTCTCCTCCCTATCTTCTTATCTCTCTTGCTCAGCTCCACCTTCCCTTGGGTGGGGCAGGGAACCTGGAACACTCCCCTTTCCTGAGGGACCACCCTCTTACAATCCTCCCTTTTAATTTTATTCCACCATATGTATGGTGGCACAGATTACAGGGTGTAGTCCTAGGAGACAGTCTTTTTTATAGGGTTTATCAGTACATGTCAAAAGAAAAAAAAAACATGTCTAGAGGCATTAGCCAAAACAACATCAAATATATATCAAAAGTACAAGGAAAAAAAACTTTTATAAACTGGTTAAACTTATCTAAAAACAAGTTCTCTCCACCTTGATACCAATGTTATCCAATAGTACAGCAAAACGCTTGCAAACTGAATTTACTGTTAGACCATTTTACCTATTTTTGCACAAAATCACAGGGCAGCGATTTTAACTGGCTTCGTTGGAGCACTTCATAGGGGACCAGAGTGAATTCACATCCAGTCGGTGCCAGCTTCAATCTCACCAGACTCCACCTGGGGTTTCCTCTTCTTGAGGTTACCGGGGCTTTTTCTTTTTCTGGGTTGTCTAGTCCTGCCATTGGAGGCAAGCTTCCTCACCTCCTTTGGCGGTCTCTGGAACTCTACAAACAAAGCAACAGGTTCTCCTCTACACTCCCCTTTCCTGAGGACCACCCTCTTACATTATTAGGATCTTCACTGTCCCCAAAAATTTGTGTGTGGACAAGAATATGGGCTATTATTTGCACATCACTTAATTCTCAACTTATTATGTCCATTAATTTGTTTCTTGCCAGTATATAGTGTGGCAAGTTATGATTAATTTAAAATTTGAGCCTTTTAGATATGTAGGGGTATCTAGTTGTAGTTTATTCTATTCCTGAAAAATGGTAGTAGGTTTCTTGAGGTATAATTGGCAGAATAAATGACACAGAAGTGTATAATTTGATAAATTTTTGACGTATTACACATCAGTGAAACCATCCCTATGACCAGATAAGAAACACATCTGAAATCACCCCCAGATTTTCTCTTGCTTCTTTGTAATTCCTCCTTCCTGCCTTTCTTAGCTTTAGACCTGATTTTAGGGGAGAAGGCAAGCATCTTCCACCATTGTGTGGAAATAGCGTATTTAAGCTACTCCTACATTTGAACACTTACACAGTGTCCAGTATCATACAATCATAAAATAATGCTTCAGTAAATAACAGTGTGCATAGGTATATTTGGATTGTTGGCATGTATCTTCAGAGTAAATTCCTGGAAGTAGAATTTCTGAGTCAGAGTGAATACATACTCAATTTGTTAAATATTGCCAAACTCCATTTTATAAGTGGTGCCAATTTGCATTCTTTCTCTGCACAGCAATATATGAGAGTACATGTTTCCCCAATGCCTTGTCTTCCAAGTGTATAATACTTTTGAATTTTGGATAAGAAATAGCACCTTAGAATAGTTTTATTTTGTTTCTATTGTGAGTGAAGTTGAACCTCTGCAACTAAAAATGATATATTTAATTTAAAATAAAACTTTTCCTGAAACCAAATATGATTGGTTTAGTTATTTTTCAGTCAGTAACTCTGTGTTCCATACTGTTCCAGGCATGTGCCAAGTAAGCCAGTTGTATTGCTAAGACATGAGGCTGGGAATTAAATTTATTTATACTGATCTCATTATAAGGAAGCTTGCTCTTCTCTCTAAGGGATAAAAAAGATTCCATGAGATTGAAGACTCAACTAAAAATGTAATTGTTTGAATAGCCTTTTCTTCCTTTGTGGGAAATATGCCAAGTTAGCCAATTAATGTTTTTTAACATACACACGCAAGTATAAATAGTACAAGATATAGATGTTGAGTAAAATTCTTCTTCTAAACCACTCTTCCTTATAACCTACTTTCAGATTTTTTTCTTCTCCCATCGTTGGGTGTATAGATTCAATTCATTCCTTTTCTTAAACTTTCCATTATGAGAAGTCTCAAACTTAAAAAGGTAGAGGGGACAGTGAATGAATCCGGTCTCTTGTCTAGCTTCAACAATTATCAATCTTGTTTTGTTATATTCCTTATAACTACATTGTTTTGAGGCAAATTCTAGACATTATTTCATTTGTAAATTCTTATTTATTTATTTATTTATGCATACAAGAACTTGGGTTCCAGGTCAGAGGTGTGTGTGGAGGGTGGGGTGGTAAGAGGATTCACCAGAGACAGAGTGGGGAGCAGAACAGGCAGACCCACTGAAATACACTGCTGAGGGGAGCAGCAGGCGAGACAGGAGAGGTCTGCTGTGCCATGTGTGTCAGCTCCCTGGCTGGGGATCGAAATCATGCCACAGTGGCTGGCCATAGCTTGATAGCACTGACTTTAACCTCTGTGCCACCAAGGAGGTCCTGATTCTTCATATTTAATTTGTATTAATGGATCTTATTTTTTTAGAATAGTTTTGAGATTTATAGAGAAATTGAGCAGGTAGTACTGATATCTGGGAACAGATCATTTACTCCTCCAGCAGAATGGAAGGAGCCCAAATTGAATGTTATGCACAAGAAAAGCAGGATTTCATTCAGCACTACTCCCAAATAGTCAAGTGCTCACTGAGTATGAGCTGGGGGACCTGGGCTTAACGAGATCCTGGACTAGGAGGCTACTGGAGGTGAGTCCCTTGGAACTCGACCTAGCTGATAGCATTCCAGAAGTTGATGGAGCCTGGGAAGCAGAATGCTGAGAGTACTGCATGGACCCTGACTGTGGGCTGGGGTGTGGAACTGTGAAGGAGATTCGAAGATCAGGTATGACAGAGAAATTACAGAACCTGTTAGAAATTCCAGCAATCAACCTCCCCACGAAATGGTGCTAATTACAGGAATTGTATCAATCGCACCACCACAACTTTGCTTTTATGGAGTTCTCAAAGTTAATCAATAATGTAAAGGTGGATGAGAAATTTTATCCAAATTGGCAAAGCTAGTGAGTATGGAGTAGTCTAAACCCTGAGGTGGTTCCAAAGCTTCCAGAGCTGGGCTCGGATCTCAGTTGCACACTGGGCACATCCTGCTGGGAGTCCCTCTGGTCTGATGTTTCCATTGGTCACCAGGAGTTACCCACATCTGGAGCTGGAGAAGCCAAGCACCAGAACTCTGGGAGCAGCCCACATGCATAGCAGAGGTGGGCGCAAATTCCAGGGGATCAGCTGTCTGAAATGCAAATCTCAGAACTATCCCAGACTGACTGAGTTAGATCATCAGGGGGTAGGGTACAGGAATTAATGCTTTTTTTTAAGCTTTATTTATTTAGGCATATAAGAACTGGGGTGCAGGCTAGAGGTGTGGGGTTGTGAGAGGATTCACCAGAGACAGAGCGGGAAGCAGAACAGGCACATCGACTGAAGTATACTGCTGAGGGGAGCAGCAGGTGAGGCAGGAGAGGTCTGGCCTGGGATTGAACTCATGCCGCAGCAAGCTGCAGATAGCTTTATAGGTTGAGACTTAACCCGTTGTGCCACCAGGAAGGCCCAGGAATTAATGTTTTAACCTTCTTGGAACTCAGCTGCAATATTGGAAAATATTCTACAAGGAAAATAGAAAGGCAAGGAAAATAGAGGTGGGGAAATGACCAGCACATGGGTTATGGATCCAGTGGACCCACATTTGTCAGGACTTCATTTCCTGACTCCTCCACATCCCTCACTCTGAGAGGAGGAGTATGAAGATGCTGTGAGTCATAGATATCCATGACAACCAGGACCTTGTATCCAACAGTCTACAATGTTTGGATATTTCTCTTCCAATCTTATATAACCTGAATAAATCACTACAGCTCATTTAGGTGAAGGATTGTTGGATTATCATTATTATTATTTTTAAGATTTGCTTATTTATGCATGCAAGAGCTGGGGTGTAGGCAGGAGGTGTGGGGAGCAGAACAGGTGGATTGACTGAAATACATTGCTGAGAGGAGCAGCAGGAGAGACAGGAGAGGTCTGCTGTGCCATGTGGTCTAGCTTCCTTGGCCTGGGATTGAATTTGTGCTGCAGTGGCTGGCGATAGCTTCATAGTGCCGAGACTTAATCCCTTGCACCACCAGGGAGGCGCCAAGGCTTGTTCGATCGTTACACATACATTTGCTATAACGTTGCCAGGTCCCTACTCCTGGAAGTCACTGAGCTTCAGGTCTGGAAGCTTGCTAAGGGAGCCGTGGAAAAGGCCCAGAGGGATGAAGCAGAGAGAAACGCAGAGCACACCGCCTGGTGGCAAGGACGGGTAGTGTGGGCACAGCGAAGGATAATGATGGTGCAGAGTGGGCTAAGGGCCAGGCCCTTTGCAAAGTACGGAACAAGGAGCTATTTCACACACCTGTTTTATCTTTAGGGTTGGAGGGGCCTGGTTGGTTGAGTCACCTTTGGTCACTGCTAAGTAACCCTGAGCAAGTTTTTAAATCCAAGTAGACCCCGTGTTGCCGTTTTATTGGCTTCCTAGAATTTCCATTGCCACTATTTTTGGAGAAAACGTGGGACATTTGCCTCCATTTGAGTTTCCAAACTGTTAGGCTATTGCGAGACTGCCAGGTGGGCGTGGCCACCGAGAGCGAGTTGGGGATTTGTCCTGCCTTCCCCCCGTCCCACCCCTACCTACCAGCAGCACCTGCGCAGCCCTTCTGAACGCTCAGGCGCTCTCAGTCGCGCTGCCTCGTCTCCGCGGTTAGCTGGCTTACAGCGGGACTTGGAATGGACTGAGTGCCAGCAGGAATCCCGGTCTCTTCTGGACCCAGCGGGAGAAGGTACCATCTGCGACTTGATCTGGGGACCTCCTTGGACCTGGAGAGGAGGTGAGTCAAAGATGAGGGGAAGGTGAGAACATCTCCTTGTGAGTGGCTGACTGTGGAGGGTGCCCAGTCGGAGAACCCAGTGCAGAAAGGGCTGGATGTGGAAAATTGCGGGGCTTTTTGGGGTTCATTATTGGGCCCGGAGGTACATAGGGGTTTGGAAGTTCATTTTTGAGCGTGACCCCGCCGTGTCCCCCCTCCACTGACCGTAAAGCGCGTCCTTCTGTGCTCTCTGCTCCTGGCTCCTTAGTGCTAAATTGATGTCAGCTGGTGTGGGTTTTCTGGCTTCTGTGTTATGTTCCATTGACCTGTGTGTTTTCAGAGGATTTATCATAGAGTTTGGGGAACATACTGGAAATTTTTCTGGGGCTGACATCCCTCCTCCCTGCCCCAGATCTAGCAGGCAGGAGGGCAAAGCCAGTTCCCATGGAGGCAGGCTGAGCAGGCCCCACCCTGTCCCTGCTAGGCCTCTGCAGCCTGCAGGTGAAGCCAGTCTTTCTACCCCCACTGTTGACCTTGGAGGCAGATAAAGATTAAACTTTGGGCGCTCAGCCTTTGCATCTCCGAGGAGCATTCTTAGAATGGTAGAGGTTAAATCCGGCAGGGGCTTCCTCCAGCATCAGCATATGTTTAGGTTAGGGCTAATTGGAATAGAAGCCCCTCCCAACAGGTAAATTACATTCTTAATGTAGGCTCTTCTGTACTTAGAAACTAAATTCAAACTCTTGTTTTCTGGAAGAAAGTCTGTCAGGTTGCTTCTTGGATTCAGATCCTCACTTTAATTATCTCATAAACTCTGTCTAGCTTTAGTTGAGACTTTGTGTTTGAATTAACAATTTGAAGTCAGGCAGCAACATGCTGCCAGCTTCACTCAAGAGTATTTTGAGTCTTCCCAGTCCTCTGTGCTCCCACATACTTTTCAGGATGATTACTTCTGTTTCTGTGAGAAAACGCCATCGGAATTTTGATCAGGATTGCACTGAATCTGTACTTTGCTTTGAGAAGTCTGCACTGTTCAGTAATATTGTAACAGGGTGGTCCCCAGGATAAAGGGTGTGTCCCAAGTTCCCTGTCCCACCCAAGGTAGGGTGGAACTGAGCAGGATATAAGAAACTTGAGAGACAGAGACACACAGAGGACACACACACAGAGGAGACACAGAACACAGAAGACAGGAGGAGATGGAAGAAGGAAGGAAAGCCAGAAAAGGCCCAAGGAACTGAGAAACTTGTAAAGAAGCTGCACTGGCCTGGACTGATTGAAAGAGATGTGGGTGAGAGACCCATGGGGAAGTTAACGATGGCTGTGTTGATTTTGGTTTTGATTTTGTTCTGTTCCTCTCAGAATTGTCTGACTGTTTCTGACCCTTTTGGATGGGTCCCTGCCGAAAGGTATTTTGGTTCCTCCCACAATTGTCTGGCTGTTTCTGACCCTTTTGTGTGGGTCTCTGCCATAAGCTGTTCTAGACTTGTGGCAGGCTTTCGAGACTTGCTTTGGGCCAATCCCGTTTGGGTGGACTTTTACTCACGAGGAGTTGGTTAACATTGGGTGCTTGACTTAGAAAATATTCTTTTTCTTCTCTGTCTTTTCTAATTGTATTAAAGTCTGTTTCCACAAAAGGTCCTACTGTAAAAGTATGTAAAAGTAAAAAATGTCAATAGCCACTGATAAGGCAGGGCGCCACAACCTGGCATCCTGCAGCTGTAAAACTTCAAGGACCGCAACCTGAGATAAGCCTCCTCCGGGCAACTTCAAAGTCTATTGACTCCTCCGCCAGAGGCAAAAGGCTTCAGGGACACTAAAAGATAACCACCCTGGCC
>PVIJ01016839.1:0-31399 GCA_004024925.1 Scalopus aquaticus | reverse complement strand
GAGAGCGCCCCAGCGCTGGAGGAGCCCCCAGGAGAGATGAGCCGCGGAGGGGCGGGGACGGGCGGGTGGGGGCGCCCGTGGGCTGCCCAGCGCTTATTTGTAATCACTGACTTTGACCTGAGTGAATGGAACAGAGGCGAGGACTGAGCTAAATGCTCAGGGAACCGCTGGGCCAGACGGATGCGGAGGTGCCAGAGAGGCGGCTGGTGGGACCAGCGTGGGGGCAGGTGGGGCAGCAGGTGTGTTCAGGAGGGCGTGTGACAGAGCAGATGTGGTGTGAGACAGTCTGATGAGGGCCCCCGAGGGTTTGGGCTGGGGCCGCAGGGGAGGAGGGAGTGACTCCTGAGACAGGGGAAGTAGTGGGGTGGGGACAGGGCTAGGGGACTCAGCGGTCAGTTCAGCCGCACCTGGACGGCCACCCCGAGTGCCAAGGCCCCAGCCAGCTCGGGCATTCCAGGGCCGGCTCTAGACCATGATGCCCATCTTGGGGTCCCTGGGGCAGGGGGCGTGTTTCAAGTCCTGGAGCAGTGATGTGGCCAGGGGTGCTGGAAGAACAGGGGAGCGATCCCAGGGGAATACCTGTGGGCATGAAGAGAGGACAGAGGAGCGACTTATTGGGCTCCCCCAACCCCACATTTTGTGCTTTGGGAGAAATGGCAAAGGCCCCAAAGCTGGGCTTGCAGTGTGCCCAGCGGTTCCGCTCTGGAACTCGAAGACTTGACGCCTCGCTCTCCTTCTCTGAAGCGAGACCTGGCATCATCCCCCCTTTGACAGATGATGGAACTGAAGCGGAGACCCCGTGCCCTGCCCCAGAGGGCCCTCCCGCTGCCCCCCGCATCTCCTGTGCACATCAGTCATGCACTTGCCGCTTCCCTGATGGGTGCACACTGAAACTAAAACAGAAAATGGCGTGAAAGGGCCCCTGCGCGGTGCCACGGGCCTCTCACCCCGGTGGGCTGCACCCCCTTCTGACATCCTGGCGGCCCGCTGCTGCTTCTGCAGCCCCAGCCCTTCCTGGCTCTGCGGCTGAGTCAGGAACTTCCTTGCGGCAACAGAGACCCGCCTCGTTTCTGCGGCCAGATCTAGCGTCCGCCTCCCCGAGATGCGGGCAGGTCTGTAATCTGACAGCTGCTCAGCTGCCCCTGGCCTCCCGCCGGTGCCCTGGTTACGCCCAGACCCTCCTTTCCGCAGGGGTCCGTCAGCTGCAGGGAAAGCAGAGGCTGTTCTGAGTCGAACAGAATCGGAATGGCTGCAGAGCGGAGCCTGGCCCGCGGCTGCTGGCAGAAGTGAAGAAGCTCCCGAGATGAGCAGATTGGCCCGGTCTGCAGTGGGGGGAGGGGGGCTGGCTGCAGCCGGTTCCGCACTCCGGGGGGTCTCAGTGCAGGCAGGCCCGGGACCAGCGTGCCCGCCCCGCCCACCGGCCTGCCCTGGCTCTCCTGGCTGCCCCTGCTGTGTGCCACTGCAGCGCCCGCCAGCCACGCAGCCTTCTGCCTGCGCCCCACCGGGCCGGACCACTGGCCCATGTAGGTCTCAAACACAGTCACCGCCACTGCGGGGCTGCGCCTGAGCCTGAACCCCCTGGAGAGACCCGCCCCCCCCGCCCCCCCAGCTGCCGGGTCTCGCTCTTCTTCCACTTCCTTCTGGGCTCGTGTAACCAGAGAACGGAACCCTTTCATTCATTTTTCATCCAGCGATACTGGAGCATCTAAGACATGCCGGGCGCCGTGGGCACGCCTGGGCGCAGAATGAACGAAACCCGAGGGACAGCCGCGGAGCCCGCGTGCCGGAGGAGGGGCTGCAAGAGGGGCAGAGGCGCGCATGCGGGAGGGGCGGGCGGGGCGCCGGACACCGGGGGGTGGGCAGCCACGCCCCCTCGCGGGCTCTGGAAGGAGCCCTCCCGCCTCTTCCCGGCTTCTTGGTTAAGGCAGCTGCCTGCTCCTTGGCGGAGGAGGGAGCCTGGCCCTGGCCTGGAGCCCGCAGGTGAATCATGAGCGGCACCCAGGAGTGCAGCCGCAGCTGGTCTCCGCTCCGCCAGCCCGGCGCTCTCCGTGTCTGTCTTCATGTGGCCTTGTCTCTTTGGAGGACACGAGTCACTGTGGATTAAGGGGGTCCCCTTAGCTAGTGTGGCCTCGTCTTAGCTGATGGCTTCTGCAGTGATCCTGTTTCCGAATAGTGGCACCTTCGGTGGGGCCAGGAGTTAAGCGTCCACCTTGTCTCGTGGGGGACGCAGAGCCACCCACACGGGCACCTTGAGAGTGTAGACGGCTAGTCAAGCCACTTCTCAGCTGCGAGGGCGTGAACAGAAAGGAGGCGGAAGACCCGGCTTGGGGGCTGCCCCCGGGACTTGAGGTGAGAAGACCCGCCAGAGCCCGGGAGGCCAGGCCGGGAGGCGGCGAGGAGCAGGCGCCGCAGAGGGCCGGCAGCCGCAGGTCGAGAGAGGGGCCGTCGGATCTGGCCACTGGTGACCCGGGCGTGGAGAGGATGGAAGCCCGGGTGTCCTCATGTGACTGGGAGGCCGGGCCGGGACAGAAGGCTCTGCGTGTCTGGGGCGGCCTTGCAATCCAGCATGGGGGTGCAGCAAAGTCGGGGGGGGGCGGCTTCTGCACCCCGGGGCACAGCGCGTTTGGTGACCAAACTGTTCCTCGTGGCGCTGGTCTCCCCTTCCCGATTTTGCAGTTTGGCCAGACCAGCAGAGAGAGGACAGAGGCTGCCCTGGATGTTTCTAGTTTCTTCCGGCTCTCACCACCTACAACTGCCTGACTTCTCGGGGGACCCCCCTTGAATTAATAGCTGGAAATTTAATAAGTGGTTTGTTGTGTATTTGTTCTGGCAAGGACTGATAAATGGGTGGAAAAAGTGTTTTCCATTCATACATTTAACACGGGGGTGCCGGGTGCCTCCTGGGCGGGGTGCTTTCTGCTCCTCGCACTCCGCAGATGCGAGCAGAGTGGACACAGGGGGTGATGGGGTGATGGAGCCCCGCCGCGGCCGCCCTCGGAGGGGGGGTGCTCTGATGTGGTCGCTGCTGGCGTCTGTCCCTGCAGGGGTGGCTGGCCCAGCTGCTGGGGCAGAAGCCTGCGCTGTCCGCTTCACCGCCCGGCTGCCGAGGGTCTGGGGCAGCTGTTCAGGCGGCGGGAGGCGGGCGCCCTGGGCCGCCCACGGAGCGGGGGGCAAACACTGCTCCCCGCTTCATGGCTTCTGCGCCGGGGGCCGCGCCCCGGGGTTTCGCTGCGCAGTCGACTCCGCCCGGTGAGGCCTGCAGCCCGGCGGGGCGGCAGCTGCCAGTGCGCAGGGAGAGGGGCGCGCGGCGCGGTGCGAGGCCGGGGTCGCGGACGGAGCCCGCTGCCCGCGGGTTCGTTAACCTCCGCCGCCCACCACGCTCGCCCCGTCCTTCCCGTAACCAGGTGCCCCGTTTCCTCATCCCTGAACGGGGAGGAGCAGGCACCCTCGCAGGGCTCCGCGCGGTGTCCGGGGCGCCACGGCCCGGGGGTCTGCAGAGCTGCTCGGGCGGCGACCCCGATCTGCTTCCTCCGGCCTTGACCCCGCGGCGCCCTGCCCGCCGGCCCGCCCCGGGCTCCCCTTGGCGCTCGTCCCGCGTGCCTGCCGCGCCCCGAGCGAGAGGGGAGGTGAGAGCCGAGCCCGGCGCTGCGGGGCCGCGGGCGCGTGCGGCGGGCTCGGGGCGGGGGCCGGGTGCAGGCGCGCCCCGCGGGGACTGCATTTCCCAGCCGCCCGCGGCGGCGCGGCGCATGCGCCCAGGCCCCGCGGCCCGCCCCTCGGAACCGCTCTCGCCCTCCGAGCCCGCGGTGCCCGGGCGGCTGCTCCGGCGCTCGCGGGCTGCGCGCGCTCTCGCCCCGGCAGTGCCATGATCCGGCAGGAGCTCTCCACGTCCTACCAGGAGGTACGCGCCGGGGACGCCGAGTGCCCGCGGGTGCAGGGCGCGGGGTGCGGGGTGCGGGCGCGCGCGGGGAGGGTCCCGGGCGGGGGTCCCGCGTGCGCAGGGGCGCCGGGAGGCGGGAAGCGGGCGCCGCGCTCCGGGGGCCGCCTCCCGGACGCCACCGCGACGGGCCCGGGAATGATGCGGGCGGGGCGGGCCCGCACCCCGCGCGCCCGGGACCCGCGCCGGCCGCGGCAGGTGGACGCGCCGGCCTCCGCGCTCCTCCCGGCTCGGCCGCAGCGGGCAGCGGGCATCACACCTGCGCGGGCCGCGAGCCGGGCACACGTGCGCTCGCGGAGCTGCTTCCGCGCCCACCTCGCCCCGCGCCGGAGCCGGCCCTTGAGCCCTTTGTCTTCTCCTGCTTGTCCGGAGCTCCGGGCTGTGCTTCCCGCTTGCGCTCGCCCAGCCCTTCCTGAAACTAGGAGCCGCTCTCCTCCTCTCAGGCCCCCGACTTTGGTCTTCTTTGGCACCCTGAGGCCAGGGCCCCTCACTTGCCAAGCGCAGACCGGCCCCTAGACGCAGGCCCCCGACCACCGCGGGGCGGGGGACCCTGCGGACCCGTGTCCCTGGGGCCTCCCCCTGGGGCCTCTCCCTGGCGCTCTCCCCGTGCTGTGCAGAGTCATTTCGAGGCCCTGTCACTGTCCACGCTGCTCCCCTTCTCTCAGGCGTCTCTCCAGCAAGCGCAGCTGGCCCCCTTGACCATCGCCTCCCCTCCCCCGCGTGGACTCTGGCACATTTACAAAGGTGCATGCTCACAACCGCTTCTGGAAGCCTCTCGGCTGCACTGGTTAAAATGTCCCCCCATGACCTTGCTGCGCCCCTGGGAATAGGGGCGTCTCCAGGCAGGCCGGCCCTGAGCCTCGGCCTTGCCCTTTCCTAGTGCAGGACGGGGCTGGCGCCTGGCTTGGGGGTAAATATGTCTGTTCTCCCCGTGCCTGGTGTTTCCTTTAGCCCAGGGGGCCTGATGGAGTTCAACAGGTGCTGTGGATTCTGTGCCTTGGATTCCGGGGGCATCCTGACCCCGAGTTGTCATCCCTGAAGCTGAAAGTCGGGGTGATACTAGGCCTTCCTCTGAAGTCAGAACCCTGCGCCCCCGTGCTCTGCCTCTTGTGTGAATTTTGTGGAGTCTGTAATTCTCCACTGCTTCCTCTGCAGTCGGAGGTGTCCCCACCCGGGGTGTGAGGGTGAGGCCAGTTGTGAGGACAGGAGTGGCGTATCGGGGCGCCCGCCACCGGGCTGGCGTCTGTCCCCGCTGTACCCCATCCCCGCTGCCTGCCGTCTGCAGTGCCCGCCTCTGTCGCCCCTCCACGCCACCCCTCCTGGGCTCCCAGGCTTGGCCACGACGTCTGCTCCATGGCTGTGGAGTGGAGTGGAACCTGTCCCCCAGATATGCTGAAGCCCTGACCCCACGTCCTCGGGGGGTGAGCCCCCTCCTCGGGGGTGGTTCCTCGCAGATGTCACCTGTTGAGGTGAGGCCACTCTGGAGGGGCGGCCCCGATGCAGTAGGAGGGGTGTCCTTGGAGAGGGGTGTCCTTGGAGAAGGGGGGCCCGTGGGGCCAGCCGAGTCCAGGCCCTGGCCTCCAGCGGGCTTGGGCCCCGGGGACTGACGTTTGGGAGGCCACCGCGCGCTCCAAGTGCCGGTGCCTTGTCGGTGAACTCGGGCATCCCCCACCCCATCATGCGCCCGGTGGCAGCTCAGCGCAAGCCTGGCAGCTTCTGCTTTCTTGGTGGCATGGAAAAGCTGATGTGGCTGACGCGGCCTCTTTGCTTCCCCCCAGCTGAGCGAGGAGCTGGATCAGGTCGTGGCCAACTCGGAGGAGGAGAAGGAGATCCAGGGCCAAGGCCCGGGAGGCTCACCCGGTAAGCGGCCGCTGTGAGGCGTCCCCAGCCCGCGTCCCCTGCCCTGGTGTCGGGTGTCCAGCGCTGCCCTGGTTTCAGAGCTGGGCATGTTTAACCAGCCTGGGACAGGCACGTGCCCGGGTCGCCTCTCTTTTCTCTGCTCCGGCGTCTGCCTGTCCTGGGCCGGGCCCCGAGTCGGAGGCCCAGAGCCCCTGCGCCCTGCTCCTGTTCTCAGAGACCGGTTTGCGTCGTGCCCGAGAGCCCGGACCTCCCGGGCACCCTCTGGGAGGCCAGCCCCGCCGCCCCGATGCCGGCGTTGTCGCCCCTGGGGGAGCCGGCTCCCCTCGCCAGGGGCCTCTTAGGGAGCCTTCCCTAAAGCCCGGCGCGCCCGCCCCTTCGTCCCCCTTGGCCTTGGTGACTGGTGACCCTCGACTGCTCAGGCCGCTGCGGGCCCCGTCTCGTCCCGCGGGCCGTCTCGCCCGGCCAGCACGCCGCTGTTGCTCCACGGCCCCTTCCCCCCGAGGCCACTGAGCCTGCACCTCTGGACCCTGCTCTGCAGGTGCCCAGTGCGAGCCGAGCTCGTGGCAGCCCCCAGCCAGACCTCAGACCTCTCACGCGGCCTCCCCTGGTGCGTCTGTTTCTGGGACTGGCATCACCTGGCGGGGGGACCTGGGAGTAGCTCTTCCCTCCCCCCTTTCTCTGCCCCCACCACACTGGATCCTTTTATCTGGGGCCTCACCACCTCCCGCCCGGAGCCTGCGGCTGTCTCTTTGCCCCCGTACCCCAGCCCCTCACAAGGCCACCACCACGTCCTGGTCCAGCTCGATTGATTTATTTATGCACACAAGAACTGGGGTTCAGGCCAGAGGTGTGTGGGGGGTGAGAGGATTCACCAGAGACAGAGTGGGGAGCGGAACAGGAGGATCCACTGAAATCCACTGCTGAGGGGAGCAGCGGGGAGACAGGAGGGGTCTGCTGTGCCCTGTGGGAAGCTCCCTGGCCGGGTATCGAACTCGTGCTGCAGCGCTGCTGACAGCTCCATAGTGCTGAGACTTAACCCCTGCTCCCCCAGGGAGGTCCCAGCTTCCTCATTTTTGTCCCCCAAAGCCTCCTCCATCCGACCCTGGCCGCCCTGCGCCGCCCCCCTCCCTCTGGCAGCCCGGTTTTGTCCTTGGAGCCAGCGAGGTTCTGTCTGTGGGTCTGTCCAGCTCGTGCGTGAGTGATGCTGCCGTCGGCTCCATCTGACTCTCTCTCCTCCTGAGTGTCGTGCTGCGTGTCACGAGGCCATCCCGGCCCCCGGTGGGGCGGTGCCTCATGCAGGAGGGGTTTCTGCTCTTGGGGCCGTCCCGCCCTCCCGCTGGGTCCCGTGCCTGGTGCTTCTGGTCTTGGTATTTCGAGGTGTCTCCATGCTGCCTCCCAGAGTAGCCCAGCCCACATGCCCAGCAATGCCCCCCTCTCCCTGCATCTTTGCCACACTTGTTGTTTCTTGTCTTTGGGGACCAGCCAGTCTCACCGGTGTGGGGTGAGATCTCACTGGGTTTGCGTTTCCCGAGTCCCGCGAGTGGGCGGGTGTACCCCGTGCCCATGGCCATCTGCGTGTGGACCTGGAGAAGCGTGTTCAGATCCTCTGCCCACTCTTCAGCGGGTGGTTTGTTGTTGGACGCCTTGTTTCAGATGCGGGGGATCTGAGCCCCTGTCTGACTTGCAGTCTGCAAGTACCTTCTCAGTCTGTGCTGCCTGTTTGCTTTGATGACGTGCTGCTGAGCAGAAGCTCTTGCTTTGACGTCGTCTCCTGTGGGCTCTCGCTTTTGTTGCGGTGATGTTGGAGTAGAACCCACAAGGACATCGTAGGGTAAGTGGATTAATCAGGCTTTTCACACCACTGGCCTCTGTGGCCCTCACCTGCGGCCTTGATCGTGTTAACGCAGAAGGTGCTTGAGAGTGTGGGCGCCGGGCACGCGTGCCTGGTGGTGGACTCCTGGAGCATAGGTGTGGGTGTGCGTCCCTGAGCCTGAAGGTGGGACTATGACGGGGGCATCACTTAGAGACGGAGACCCAAGAGAACGCCGGAGGGAGCCCAGAGAAAGAATAAAGATTCGTGGGGGGCTGGGAGGCTCGGCTGCCTGCCCCGCAGCCCCCTGGCCCAGCAGCCCCCTGGCCTCCTTGATGCCAGCCTCCCTGCCTGGTGGGCCTGTGCGCCTGGGTCGCTCGAGCATGAAAGTCTGAAAAGTCCCCTGAGGGCTCTAGGGCTCTCTTCATCTGTCTGCTGAATCCGTAGTGACCTGCCCTGTGCCTGCTGCACGCCCCGAAGGAAGATGCTGAATAGCTTTCACCTATTTTTCTGCTGTCTATTTTGTGGCTTGAGGTCGTACCTGCAAATCTTCAGTCTATTACAGGATAATTTTTGTGCACAGTGTAAGGTAGTCTTGTTCCATTCTTTGGCGTGTGGCAGTGCAAAAGTCCATTTTAAAGTCCATCTTAGCTTAAAGTCCATCTCTTGCCACTAGCACATCAAGTTCAGACGTGCTGATAGCCCAGGCTGACAGCCTGTACCTTTTACTTGGAGTGTTTAGTCCATTTTACCCTTAATGTATTATTGAGATGCTTGCATTTCATTTGCTGGATTCTATCTGTCTCATGTGTGTGCCTTTTCTGCAGGTTATCAGCCTTGCACTAGTGCTGTGAGATTTTTGCTTTAGACAGTCTTAAATTTTAAAAATTATGCATAAATGTTTCCATTTGTCTACCCATATCAGTCATCCTGCCAGATTTTTAGTTTCAGATCTTTATTCCTTCCTACACATCTGAGATTTGCAAGCTCGTGTCATTTCCCTGGAGCTCTCAGATTTTTCTGTTGCATGAGTTAGGGTGCAGGTTCGTTGGTGATGCTTTCGCTTAGCTTTTGTGTTTGAAAATATCTTTACCTTCAGTTTTGAAGATTAGTTTTGCTGGGTATGGAATTCTGGGTTGACAGCACCTGTTCTTTAAAGATGATGCACTCATTGCCTTTTGTTCTCCATTATTTCTGATCAAAACGTAGCCATTGTTAGATATAATCTCCATATTTCATAGGCCTCCTTTTTCCCTGACCATTTTCAAAATTTTTCTCTTTGCATTCGCAGTCTGACCATGATTTTCTAGGAGTGGTTTTCTTCTTTATCCTGCTTGGCATGTATTGGGCTTTTGGGTCTGTAAGTCAATATCTTTTCTCCACTTTTGGGAAGTTTGTGCCACGATTCTTCCAACTTATTTGTGTCACCACTTTCTCTCTCCAATTACCTGTTGTTGGACTGGTAGATATTGGCCTACAGTTAGCCAGACTATTCGTTTTTTCTTCAGTCTTTTTTTTTTTTTTTCAGATTGACTAATTTCTATTAACTCTAACCTCATTATTTTTCTGCCATCTGCTGTCTAGGCTATGCAGTGAATTTTTCATTTCCCTTATTTTTCTTTTAAGCTCTTGAATTTCTATTTTGTTCTTTTTATAGCTTCCGTTTCCTCATTTCCTGTCATTCATCCCTTTCATGTAGGGGTTTGCCCCTAAGTCCTTTTGTGCTGTGAAGTTCTCTCTGCCAATCACAGCACTGTCCTGACTGCTTTTTATCTCGAGTGTGGGTCACATCGACTTGTTTCTTTGCATGTCTAGTAATTTTTTTTTTTTTAAAGAGGAGGCTTCAAATGAGGTTCCTAAGTTTGTTTTTTTTTAAAGATTTATTTTTTTATTTATACATACAAGCTGGGGTACAGGCCAGAGGCGTGGGGCGGCGAGAGGGCTCACCAGAGACAGAGTGGGGAGCAGAACAGGCAGATCAGAAATACACTGCTGAGGGGAGCAGCGGGCGAGGCAGGAGAGGTCTGCCGCACCATGTGGGATTCTCCCCGGCTGGGCGTCGAACTCGCGTCGCCGCTGCCGACAGATCCAAAGCACAGCGCTTAACCCCTGCGCCACCGGGGAGGCCCTCATGTCTAGTAATTTTTGATTAAATGCTAGACACAGTAAATGACGCGTGGTATAAGTCCTAGATTTCTCCTCAGAGGGAGAGTTTTTGTCTGGGCATGTAGTTAATGTGGCAGGACTCAGGTCCCTGTGTCCCCTGGTTTAGAATACCTGCTGCCCCCCACAGGCCCTCTAGCCAAGAATCTAAGTATATTTTTTTGCAGGTTTGGAGACTCAGCAGGCCCCTCCACGTGACGCCCTCCCTCCCAGGTGTCCTCTTGGCCCTGCGCTGCCAGCCCTGAGCTCCGTGCTGGCCACTCTGAATGGTGCTTGGTGGACCTTGCTGGGTGCCCTTGGGCAGCTGCCAACTTGCAGATCTCGCCAGGGGCAGCTCTTCTCTTCCTAGGGTGGCCTGTGTTCAGGTTCTGTCTGCTGCTGGTCATTTTCCCGTGCCTTCAGATCCCTTCCCCGTGGGAGGGAGGTGTGACCGAGCGACTGTGTCGCTGGGGTAACCAGAAACAAGTGTGTGCCTTTGGGGGCTTATGTTCAAATCCTGCTTTCCCTGAGCTGCCGTGGAGGAAGGGGGCATCCACTGAGGAGGAGTGGGGGTGCAAGGACCTCCCAGGGTGTCTTGGGGGCTGTAACAGCACCGCAGCTGGGGCCTCACGCACAGTTCTGGAGGCTGGAACCCAGGATCAGGGTGTGAGCAGGGTCATTTCTCTGAGGCCTCTGGTTGGCCTGCCTCAAGGCCTTTCCCTCTGCACGTGCATCCTTGGTGTCTCTTCCTTTTCCTGGAAGGACTCCGGCCTGCTAAGGTCCACCCTTATGGCATCATCTGACTTTAATTCGCTCCTTTGCTGGCCTGGCTCTGAATGCCCTCACACTGGGGGTTAGGGCTTCAGTGCAGGCATCAGTCCGTAACAGACCGTAACACAGGCTGGGCTGCTGAGAGCAGGGAAGATGGTGTGGGATGGGGTTGGGATATGCTGACTGCCTCAGAAAGTCACTGACCACGTGGTGCAGAGTCCTGCACAATTCCGGGCATGAGAAGGGCTGTGGCTCAGTGCCAGACAAGACAGGACTGGCTGTGCCCTCTGGGAGTTCCCCACCTCCAGGGACAGAAGGACATGTGGACAGCAGTGACCTGCAGGGTGGTGGTTGGGGACAGCTCTCCGGGAGCCCTGAGCAAGGGGTGCCCACGTCAATTCAGGGAAGACTTCCTGGAGGAAGTGTCTTTTTTCTATTTTTTGAAGATAAACCAAAGCCCGTCAAAAAACACCGACCACTGTCGTTTACACCCACCCCTTCACTGTGTTCCCACCCCCACCCTCTTAACCTCTGTAATTTCAGTTCAGTTCTCAGTATCCACCAGTTTATTCTTATTTTGCTAGGTCAGTCCGTCCACTCCATTCTTCGTATTCCCTATATAAGCAAGGTCCAGTGTTCATCTTCCTGGCTAACTTTGCTTCAAGTTCCTTCCATTTTTTAAAAAAAGATTTATTTATTTATGAATACAAGAACTGGGGTGTAGACCAGAGGTGTGGGGGTGAGAGGGTTCACCAGAGACAGAGTGGGGAGCAGAACAGGCGGATCCACTAAAGTACACTGCTGAGGGGAGCAGCGGGGAGACAGGAGGGGTCTGCTGCGCCCTGTGGGAAGCTCCCTGGCCAAGGATCGAACTCATGCTGCAGTGGCTATGATGGCTTCATAGTGCTGAGACTTAACCCCCTTGAGCCACCAGGGAGTCCCAAGTTCCTTCCATTTTGCTGCAAATGGCAAATTTGCTGCAAATTTCCTCTTTCCTTATCTCTGACTCATGTTCCATTGTGTGGATGGCTACCTCTTCTTTCTGAGCCCTCTGCCACCGCCTCCAACCCCCGCTCTGCCGCAGTAAACGTGGCCGATGTGCCCTTTTTTGAGCTGATGGTCTCCTGTTCCTCGGACAGGTGCTGGGGGTGGAGACGCTGCATCGAGTGGTATTTCCACTTTTCTTTTAAGAAAGGCCCAGGCTGCTTTCCTCAGTGGCCTTCCCTGCTCCCTCCCACCAGCTGCGGCTGGGACACACCTGTGCTCACAGGTGTGACGCGTGCTCGGGGCTCTGACTTGCGTTTTCTTTTTCCTTTTTAAAAAAGATTTATTTATGCATGCATGCAAGAGCTGGGGTGTGGGCCAGAGAAGGGAGGGTGAAAGGGTTCACCAGACAGAGTGGGGAGCAGAACAGGCGGATCCACTGAGCTCCACTGCTGAGGGGAGCAGTGGGGAGACAGGAGAGGTCTGCTGCGCCCTGTGGGAAGCTCCCTGCCCGGGGATTGAACTCAGGCCGCAGCGGTAATAGCCTGAGACTGAACCCCTCGGCCACCAGGGAGGCCTGACTTCCACTAGTGTTTGTGGGTATTTTGCTTTGTCGAATCATCCACTTTGTGTGTGATGTTTGTCTTTGTTGTTCTGACTTTACAATGCATCACTCCCTTAGATGTCTTCCATCCTGCTGCAAATAGCAACATTTGTCTTTCCTGTGGCTGGAGAGTTCCCTGGTGTGAATGTACAACATCATCTGGAGCTCATCCTTTCTGGGGGGCTTCAGTTGTCTCCATGTCCGAGCTGTCGTAAATATTGTGGCTGCCGACGAAGTTTTTGAGTTGATGATTTGCCCTTTGGATAGATGCCCAGGACAGGGCTGCTGGGTCCTACTGGCTTATATGGTATTTGCTTTTTTATTTTTAATTTACATTTTAAATTCAAGGTAAATCCAGATGACTTTCAACGTGACTGCACCGGCTGACCAACGGTGTGGGAGGGCCCCCCTTACTTTGCCTTTCTCCAGCCCCTGTTGTTGGGGGTCTTTGTAATACGGACCATTCCACGGTGTGAGGTGGTGTCTCCTTGGGGTTTTGTTTTGTTTTTTTTTTTTTTTTTTAAAGATTTATTTTTTATTTATACATAAAAGCTGGGGTACAAGCCAGAGCTGTGGGGCGGCGAGAGGGTTCACCAGAGACAGAGCGGGGAGCAGAACAGGCAGATCAGAAATACACTGCTGAGGGGAGCAGCGGGCGAGGCAGGAGAGGTCTGCCTCGCCATGTGGGATTCTCCCTGGCCGGGCGTCGAACTCGCGTCGCCGCTGCCGACAGCTCCACAGCGCAGCGCTTAACCGCTGCGCCACCGGGGAGGCCCTCCTTGGGGTTTTGATCTGGATCTTCCTCATTCAAAGTGATGATGATTTTTGCATGTGTCCGTTAGTCTTCTGGATATGCTCTTTGGTGAATTATCTGCTCAGATCTGCTCATTGACAGGGTTTCTTAAATGGTTAAATTGAATAGTCATATACATGTGTATATATGTTGGAGAGTATAGCTCCTTTTTGGTTGCTGAGTAATATTCCTTGTTAATTATGAAATAGGTGAAAACTTTCTCCTACGTGGTAGGATGTCTTTTTAATTTCTGTGTATTTTCTTGTGTTGTGTGAAAGTTGTTTCATTTGAACTCAGCCCAATGGCTTTGATTTCCGTTACTGCGGGGGCCGGTCTCCCAAAGCATCTTTTCAGTGCTGGCATGACGTGTATTCCCAATCTTTTATTCTGTACGTTTTATTATCATAGGTCTTACATCCAAGTCCTTTACCCGTCCAGAGTCTGTTTTTGTGTGTGGGGCTAGAGAATGGTCCACCCTCATGATGTGACATGTGGTCATCGGTTTTCCAGACTGTTGAAGAGACTCCGCTGCCCCCAGGGTGCGGCTGAGACGCTCTCTGGTGACTGCTGTGTTGATAGATGTGCGGGCTTATTCTGGGCTTTTGATTCTGTTCCGATTTTATTCCGATGCCCTATTTTTTACTTACTGTGATGTACAGTACAGTTTACAGCCATTTCCTACCTTTTCCTCAGCATTGCTTTTTACAGATCCATGTACATTTTAATGCATCTTTTTCATTTTCTCTGAAGACTGCTGCTTGTAACTGGTGGGACTGGGTTACGTGTTGCTGTCATGTCAGTCGCTGCTCCTCTCGGCTGTGTTGAGTCTCCCCATCCCGGAGCCTGGCCTGTCTCTCCATCTGCCTATTTCGTGGTTCTTTCGCAAAGCCTTGGAGTCTTCCCGTGTGAGTTCTCCTGCCGCTGTGTAAATCCTTCACCGGTGGGAAGTCACGTACCTCCCGGGTACTGGATTCTTTTTGAAGCTGTTATGAATGGAATTATTTTCTTAATTTCTTTTTCTTCCTGTTCGTTCATTACTTGTATATAAAAATGCAACTGATTTTGCATGTTGATTTTGTGACTGCCACTTTGCTGTGTCTATTTGTTTCCAGTAGCGTTTTGGTGGAGTCTTCAGCGTTTTCAACGCATAGTATCACGGCATCTGTGAACAGTAATAGCTTCAATTATTCTTTTCTAATCTGGACCCTTATTATTTCTTTTTTTTTTTTTAAGATTTATTTATGCATACAAGCTGGAGTATAGGGCAGAGGCGTGGGGCAGCGAGAGGGTTCACCAGAGACAGAATGGGGAGCAGAACAGGCAGATTGACGGAAACACACTGCTGAGGGGAGCAGCGGGCGAGGCAGGAGAGGTCTGCTGCGCCATGTGGGAAGCTCCCCGGCCAGGCGTCGAACTCACGTCGCTGCTGCCGACAGCTCCACAGCGCAGTGCTTAACCTCTGGGCCACCAGGGAGACCCTGGGTCCTCATTATTTCATGGTGTCTGATTTCTTTCCTTGTTTTTTAAGGATCTATTTTTATTTATGCATATCAGAACTGGGGTGCAGGCCAGAGGTGCAGGGGGTGAGAGGCTTCACCAGAGACAGAGTGGGGAGCAGAACAGGCAGATCTATTGAAATCCACGGCTGAGGGGAGCAACAGGGAGACAAGAGAGGTCTGCTGCACCCTGTGGGTCAGCTCCCCGGCTGGGGACTGAACTCAGGACACGGCGGCTGGCCATAGCTTGATAGCACTGAGACTAACTCCTGCCCCACCAGGGAGGCCCACATGGTGCCTGATTTCTCTAGATCAAACCTCTGATACAAAATTAAATGGAAGCAGTGACAGTGGGCTGCCTGCCTTGTCTCTGCTCTTAGAAGGAAAGTTTGGTTAAGCTGCAGGTGGGTAGTTGAGGCCTTTATTGTATTAAGACATGTTCCTCTGTGCCTGGGAGTGCTGAGTCTTATCAGTGCTTTCTCTGCATCTGTTTCGATACATCATTTTCATCTTTACTTTTGTCAACATGGAGAGATATAGATCTATATATTGCATTAATATTTACATACATCAAACCATCCTTTCATCCTTGGGATAAATTCCATTTGATCATGACGTGTAATCCCTTTAATGTCTTGTTGAATTTGATTTGCTAATATTTTGTTGAAGATTTTCCCATCAGATTCTTAGTCTGTAGCAGTTTTTTGGTGCTGTTTTGTCTGGTTTAGGGATTAAAGTTAGGTTGACTTCATAAAATGTGCTAGGGGAATTTCCTCTCCTTGGGTCTTTTGAAATAATTTGAGCAAGATTGATGTAAATTCTTTCAAGTTTTAGTAGAATTCATTTATAAAGTCATCTGGCCCCAGACTTTTGTTTTTTGGGAGAGTTTTGATTGCTGCGTCAATTTCCATGGCTGTTACTAGTTCTTTCAGCTGTTCCATTTCATTCTGTTTTAATCTTGGCAGCGTCACTGTATTGTTCTAGAAAATCTCTCCATTTCTTTAATGTTACTGAATTTCTCTGTAGCCTCTTGCAACCCTTTGTTTTTGAGTCATCTGTGTTAATTTCTCCTTTCATTTCTAATTGCTTATTAGTATTTTCTCTCTTCTTTTTTTAGCTGGAGGTTTGTCACTTTTGCTTTTCTTGAACTAAGTCTTCATTGATCCATTTTTGGGGGTCATTTTGACTTAGTTTCATTTCTTTCTGCTCTCGCTTTTATTATTTCCTTCCTCCTACTAACTTTAGGTCTTGTCTGTTCCTCTTTTGCAAGTTGCTTGAGGTGTAGCGTTGTCTTTTTTTCTTATTATTGAGCCTGCGTGGCAGCTTTGGCTGCATCCCATAAAATTCGTCATAGCTTGTGGCCTCATTTGCTTGTTCCTGTTATTATTTTTTAAAGATTTATTTATTTTTGCATACTAGCTGGGGTGCAGGCCAGAGGTGTAGGGCGATGAGAGGGTTCACCAGAGACAGAGTGGGGAGCAGAACAGGCAGATGGACCGAAATACACTGCTGAGGAGACCAGGGGATGAGACAGGAGAGGTCTGCTGCGGAGCTGTCGGCAGCAGCGACGTGAGTTCAACGCCCGGCCCGGGAGAATCCCACATGGCGCGGCAGACCTCTCCTGCCTCGCCCGCTGCTCCCCTCAGCAGTGTGTTTCTGATCTGCCTGTTCTGCTCCCCACTCTGTCTCTGGTGAACCCTCTTGCCGCCCCACGCCTCTGGCCTGTACCCCAGCTTGTTTGTATAAATAAAATAAAATCTAAAAAAATATATATATATTAGTTACTCTTAATATTAGTTACCAGTTAATATTGTTCTAATAACTGTCTAGTGTAGCTTATGTAAGTGCATGAATATTTATGTCATTTCTCATGGTTCTATGAGGACTTTTGTTGTAATGAAATATCCATCTCACTGTCTAATCATTTTTGATTGGAAATCTGTTTTATCTGATCTATGTTTAACTTTTCCTGAGTGTGTTTATTATTATTATTGTCATGAGCTTGCGGGATTGTATTCCAGCCTTTCACTCTGAACTGTCCCTTGTCTTGGTGGGTGAGATGGGTTTCCTAGAAACAGCCCATCAGGCCCTCCCTGGTGGCCTAGGGGGTAAGTCTCAGCTCTCCCAGTGCGATGGCCCTCCTGCGGCAAAGCGGCCGGAGTTCGATTCCCAGACAGGGAGCTCCCCACAGGGCGCAGCAGACCCCTCCTGTCTCCCCGCTGCTCCCCTCAGCAGTGTGTTTCAGTGGATCCGGCTGTTCTGCTCCCCACTCTGTCTCTGGTGACTCCTCTCACCCCCACACCTCTGGCCTGCACCCCAGTTCTTCTACACAAAAATCAAGAAAATAAAAATCTTAACAATAAAGGAATAATTCTTTAAAAATATTAAAAAAAAAAAGGAAGAAACAGCCCATGGGTTGGTGTTTTGTTTTGTTTTGAAATTCACTCAGCTTCTCTGTACTTTTTCACTGGTGAGCTCAAGTCGTTTACATTTAAGGTAACTGAGCCTAGTGCTTATTGCCGTTTTTCTAGGTAAATTTTTTTAAGTTTGTCTTTATTTGGGGGCACCTTTCATGTTTTGCTTGGTTCTGGTTTCATCTTGCGTTACCTCTGCTGCTCCTTGGCGTTTGTGGTGGGACTAGTGTATGGTGGGCTATTTGGGGGTCTATTTGGGGGTCTGACCTCAAACTGATGCTGATGGGCCACATTCTTCCTCTTCCTTTCCCCTGGTGTGTGATTTAGGGGTCCCTAACCTTTGTATTTTGTTGTTGTTCTTTGGTAATAGCCCCTTGGTGTGTCTTTCTTGGCTCGCCTGGTATGGATCAATTCTTCTGATTTTTGATTTTGATTTTTATTTTTTTTTTAAAGTTTTTTTTTTAAAGATTTATTTATTTATACATACAAGCTGGGGTACAGGCCAGAGGCGGGGGGCGGCGAGAGGGTTCACCAGAGACAGAGCGGGGAGCAGAACAGGCAGATCGAGGGAAACACACTGCTGAGGGGCGCAGCGGGCGAGGCAGGAGAGGTCTGCTGTGCCGTGTGGGAATCTCCCCGGCTGGGCATTGAACTCGCATCGCAAGCTGCTGACACCTCCACAGCGCAGCGCTTAACCACTGTGCCACCAGGGAGGCCCCTGATTTTTGATTTTTAGTGACCAACTCCTGCCTTGACTGATGATCTTGCCCTGTGACACACTCCAGTCTGGAAGTCTTTTTCTTGTCCTTGAACTCTCTCTCGGCATCCCCTTCTTGCCTGTAAGGATTCTCCTGGAAAGCAGCGCAGAGTCTGGACTGGCGTCCCTTGTCTGTTGCTCCTTCTTTCTCTAGTGCTTGTGCCCTTGAAGCCGGCCTTCAGGAGTTTTATTTATAATCGTCCAGGCGTGGGAGATTCGGCCTTACTTTGTTTCAAAATCTTGGGCCTCTTGGGGCCCGGTGTCTGGTTCATTTCTCAGGTTGAGAGATGGGTCTCAGCAGTTATTTCTGGAAATATCTCTGCCTTTTTCTCCTCCTTGCACGGCCCCACCATACGGATGTCATTTCTCTTTATCCCCCTGCCCCTAAACAGTTCTTATTTTATTCATCTTTTTCTCTGTGTTCCTTTTGTTTGTTCTCTGATGTTTTGTTCTCGGTCTCACGGGTTCTCTGCTGTTCAGGCCTTTTTGGTGGCTTATAATTTGGCTCCAGTGTTTTTCAGACCATTTGTTCGTAGCTGTCTTTTTTTCCTCCATCTTCCTTCTGTTCCTGTTTTGTACCCTAACGCCACCCCCGGCCCCGGCCCCCACCCCAGGCCCCAGACCCCACCCCCAGCCCCGCCCAGTCCCTGCCCCTTCATAGTCAGTGGGCACAGGTGCAGCTGTCACCCGAGTGGCTCCGGGATGCACTGCTGGGCTCAGGCTCCTGTTGTTTTTCCACAGTGGCATTTCTGGTATGTTCTGTCGCTTCATTTTTGGTATTATGGGTTGGAACAGGCAGTTTCTGCAAGCAATCTGGTGCAATCCCAGCTTTTTACCCAGTGCCCTCATGTGCCTGTTCTGGTGCCAGCGAGGCTGAACAGCAGAAGCCAGGCAGTGGGGCTGAGAAGTGGCTCCCAAGGGCCAGCAGGTGAGCACTGCCGTGTCGTGGGACTCACATTGTGGGGTCTGCGGTGACCTCTTTGGTGACCCCTTTCCAGGCCAGCTCCTCGGCCGACAAGTCTCGTGTGGTCTTGTGCCTCCACCTCCAGGCTGTGGTTGAGCCCCAGGCGGGGCCTGGGGTTGCTCCGGGCTGTGACGATCTCGTCACTGGCCCGCGAGTCCTCCCTGGGCAAGGTAGTGCTGCCCAGCTGGTGTCTACTTAGTTGCTGCCGCCGAGACCCCCGGGCTGGGGGCTCTGAGTGACCGTCAGCACGCGAGCCGATCGCGGCCACTTAGCCGCTTTGACATCTCCTGTGGCCTGGGCCCACCGCGCTTTTAGTAAAATATAAAAAGTGATTTTTCGTCTCCTATGTCCTTTCACAGAAGTGTTGGCTTTTGAATTGCGTGACATGTTTTGCAAAGCTGTATGGGCCTTAAAGAGCACATCAAAAAGAAAAATTCAAGTACTTTCAAACTAAAGCTTGTAAAAGGCACGATGTGTAAAAGTTCTGCTGCGCCATGTGGGTCGGCTCCCTGGCCGGGGATCAAACTCAAGCCGCAGCAGTGACAGCCCGAGGCTCAACCCCGAGGCCATCAGGGAGGCCCCCACTGGAATTTTAATGAAAATTGTGTTAACTATTGCATTTGATAAAATGTCCGCACTTGACTAGATTGATTCTTCCCATTCATGAACATGGGATGTCTTTCCATCTCTTTATGTCTTGTTTTGTATCCTTTATCGATGTCTTACAGTTATGTAAATCCGTCACCTCCCTTATTTATTCCTAGGTATTTTTTAAGATATGTGTGTAAATGGGATTATCGTCTTAATGTTAATTTTTTTTCTAGGTAACTACTTGCATGTAAGAGAGCAACAGCTTTTTGGTAATAATCTTATAGGCTGCTGCTTTCCTCACTGATAATTTCTTATTAGAAACTTCTGGGCAGTTTTTAAGGTTTCCTATACCCAGTGTCATCTGGTCTACAGATCATGATGGCGTAACTTGCTCTCTTCCTGTCTGGTCCCTGTCTTCACGGTGTCTGATTTCTCTACCTAAAACCTCTGAAACGAAATTAAACAGAAGTGGTAACGGGTAACGTCCTTGATCTTAAAAGAAAAGCTTCTGTTTTTCACCGTTCAGTGTGGTATGTCTGCGATAGATGTCTTTATGTGTTGAGATATGTCCCCTGTATACCCACGTTGTCCCAAGATTTTATGAGAAACGGGTATTGTATCTTCCAAAATCTTCCTCTGTGTTTAGTGATCTGACCACATGATTTTCATCCTTTCTTTTGTGATAATCGTGTGTTTCCTTGACCGGTCAGCCCCCGTGGCGACACCTTTGCTGCTTCTGTCGGTGTCTCTTCAAGTCCTCTTAGTAATTGCTTTCTGTATCTTTTTAAAATTTTTGTCATTTTTTTCTTACATCGTTGCCGGTGCCGTGGACATTAACTGGACGCTCCGTCATTTGCTGCACCGGCGCCGCAAGCGTCAGGTCTTCCGTCATCCTCTCATGACGTGCATCTCTGGCTCTCGTGCTTTCCCCTTGTTTCTATGGTTTAAGTCCAGCTGTTCCTGAGTTTTTGTTTGTTTCGTTTTTCACCATTTGTCTGGGGCCGTCCCGGGCCTTCTCGGTTAGGCCCCTGCTTGTCTCCGGGCGCCGGCGGGGCTCCTGTGAACAGCGAGACAGGGCTTGTCTGCCGTCGGCTCGGCCGCTCCTGCCTCTGGCCGGGGGCTGGCGTTGGTGTTTGGACCGCGGGGGGAGAGAGCTGCGGCTCCCCTCGGGCAGCGTGACGCTCCCTGCGCCCCGACCGCGCCCCGTCCCTGCGGGTCTCTGGAGGGGCCGAGCCTGGCCGCTCCTCTCCGTCCTGCTGACTTCTGGAAACGCCTTTCAGCTGAGCCCTGAGCCGGGCTGGGCGTCCCGGGGAGAGAGCGTCAGGCCCGTGTGGGCGCCAGAGGCGGAGGCCGGGCTTGGGGCGGTGCTGGAGGGGCGCAGGTTCTGGGGTTCAGGGTTGGGGGGGCTGCTGGCGGCCGGCACCGGGAGCGCAGATGTGGGATTCAGGGGTGAGGGGTGCTGGAGGAACAAAGTGGTGAGCGCCGCAGAGCTGGGAGTTGAGGGGAGCAGGCCTTGGGGTTGAGCCCCATGCGGGGGCCCCTTCTGGAGCGGAGTCCTCCCCTCGGGCCTGCCTGGCGGGCGGCGGGGCTCATGCGGGGCGCGGCCTCTGGCGGGGGGGGCGGGGCGCCGCGCGAGCCGGGCTCACGGCCGCGGTTGCCAGGCCCGGACAGCGCGTCGGCGGCCAGCAGCCTGCGCCCCAGCCGCGCCTGCCTGCAGAACGTGTTCTCGGTGCTGCTCATCTTCATCTACCTGCTGCTCGCGGCCGTGGCCGTCTTCCTGGTCTACCAGACCATCACCGACTTCCGCGAGAAGCTCAAGCACCCCGTCATGTCCGTGTCCTACGAGGAGGTGGACCGCTACGACGCCCCCGGTGGGTCTGGGCCCGGCCCCCCGACCGCCTCGCCTCCCGGGGGGCCACGGGGGGGTGCCACGGGGCGGGGGCCCCCACTGCGGGGACCCGGTGGGTGTCGTGTGGCTCTAGCCTCTGACCGGTGCCCCCTCCTGGGCCCTGGGGTCCCCCCTGGAAGGGAACGGCACTGTTGGGGTGTGCGCGTGGTGCCCCAGCGGGCGGGAGGTGGGGTGTCCCGTGGGCTGTGCTGGAGCGGACCGGGGCGCATGGCGGGTTCCTGGTGGCCCGCGGGGCTGGTGCTGGGGAGGCCGCACGGGCTGGAGTGGGGTTCGCTGAGGAGGCTCGCGTGTCTCCCCTGCTCCATGGGAGCCTGGCCCCCCATCCTCCGTCACCCCCTAATCACGACCTGAGGGCGAGGTGGGTGTGAGGCACACAGGTGATTTGGGGGGCCGGGGAGTGACTTGACCTTTGCTCTCCGTGCTGCGCCCCCAGGGATCGCCCTGTACCCCGGCCGGGCGCAGCTGCTCAGCTGTGAGCATCACTACAAGGTCATCCCTCCCCTGCGGAGCCCCGGGCAGCCGGGCGGCCGGAGCTGCACCGCGCGGAGGGTCAACTACACCGACCCCTTCTCCAACCAGACCCTGGTGAGGCCCCGCCCCGCTCGGGGCGACCAGCAGCCCGCGGCTCAAGCAAGCCTGGTAGTCAGAGAAGCGGCAGCCGCATGGCGCGGGCGCGTGTGGGGGCGCGTGTGGGGGCGCGCGAGCCGGTGCCCCCGTCTGACCGCCTGGGGAGCATTTAAGGGGCCCGACGCCGGAAAGACGTTGCCCAGAATTACGTCCAAGTTCACGACCCTCTCGTGTCAAGGCCACTGGGGAGGGGCGGTGTGGACGGTGACCCCCGCTCGGGAGTGGGGGCTGCCAGGCTCGTTCTCGTCCGCGCCACACCCGACGGGGCAGCCCAGAGGGCTCGGGGTGCACAGAAGGGGAGAAGCGTGGAAGAGGGAGTGCGGAGAATATGGGTGTCCCTCGGTTTTTCCTGTTGAAGTCGCACCCGGGGCCTTCCAGAAGCAGCCTCAGCCTTCCCGCCAGCGAGCCTGGAAGGGGGTGTCGGGGAGGGGCCGGGCCCCTTCTGCCTCGCCAGCGGGCCCCCAGTGCAGCGAGGGGCTGCCCGAGAGCGCTGGCAGGGCCGGCGCCCAGGAGGCTCTGAGCCTGGGCTGGGCGGGAGCCGCGGGCTGACCTGTGTGCGTCTCGCAGAAGTCGGCGCTGGTCGTGCGGGGACCCCGCGAGGTGAAGAAGCGGGAGCTGGTCTTCCTGCAGTTCCGCCTGAACCAGAGCAGCGAGGACTTCAGCGCCATCGACTACCTGCTCTTCTCCTCCTTCCAGGCGTTCCTGCAGAGGTGCTTCCCGCGCCCACGCCCTCCTCGTCCGTGCTCTGGGGTGGGGTGCGCCCATGCGCCCCAGGGAGGAGCCACCAGCTCCAGGGAGGACCCACAGGCCCCTGGAGAGGAGCCACAAACTCCGGGGAGGGCCACAGGCCATGGGAGGACCCACAGTGCCCGGGGAGGAGCCACAAACCCCAGGGAGGGCCACAAACTCCGGGGAGGAGCCACAAACCCCAGGGAGGGCCACAGGCCCTGGGGAGGATCCACAGGCCATGGGAGGACCCATGAATCATGGGGAGGAGCCACCGGCCCTGGAGAGGAGCCACAAACTCCGGGGAGGGCCACAGGCCATGGGGAGGATCCACAGTGCCCGGGGAGGAGCCACAGGCCCCTGGAGAGGAGCCACAAACTCCAGGGAGGGCCACAAACTCTGGGGAGGGCCACAGGCCATGGGAGGACCCATGAATCATGGGGAGGAGCCACCGGCCCTGGGGCTGACCTGGCCAAGGGCCCCCAGCTCGGCTGGCTGTGAAGCCTGCTCCCTGGGTCCCGTGGGTCTGGGGCGGGGGAGGCTCGGGACTCACCGCAGAGGGTCCGGGGAGGGCAGGATTGGTCAGGCCCCCCGGGGGCTGGAGACGGGGCCTCGGCCTTGACCGTGCTTGTCCCGACTGGCCCCGCGGGCCGCACGCAGCGCCGTGGCTCGCGGCTGAGGTGTCCGCCACGCGCGGGCCCCTCTTGGATCCCGCATGGGCCTCGGCCAGAGCTCCCCAAGGCCCCATTCAAGGGAAGTCGGGGGCTGCCCTGGGAAGGACAGTGGCTGGAAGGCGCTGGGGCCTCCGCACCCACGCCCCACTGCCCCAGCTCCTGCAGGAAGCTGGGGGCTCCCTTCAGCTGGCTGGGGGTCCCCAGGTCTCCTCTCTGCCCTCTGGAGCTCATGTGCCGTGTTGGCTCCGCTGGGCAGATAATTGTGGGGTCCCCTCTGGCTGAGTGCTCCCCAAGAAACCCTCTTCCTACTCTGGCCTTCTGGAGGGACGCGGACAGCCCATGAGGCCCCCGGCACCTCCTGCTGGGGGCGTCTGCTGGCTATTCTGGGTATGCAGGGAGAGTGGGGGTCGCAGCGGGGAGGGCCCCCAAGTTGGGCACCCCAGGGAGGGCCCATGCCCCCGACTGCGGCCGTAACAACTGCCCCTCCATTTGGAAACGAGGTGCAGGCTGGGGCTGGGGAGGGCAGGGGGGGGCCGGGAGCGCCGCAGCCGCCGACCTGCCGCCCCGCCCTGCCGCCCCGCCCCAGCCCCGACAGGGCGGGCTTCATGCAGGCCTGCGAGAGCGCCTACTCCAGCTGGAAGTTCTCGGGGGGCTTCCGCACCTGGGTCAAGATGTCCCTGGTGAAGACCAAGGAGGAGGACGGGCGGGAGGCCGTGGAGTTCCGGCAGGAGGTGGGTGGCGGCCTCCGCCCTGGGGAGCGGCCTCTGCGGGGCGGGCGGGGCCGGGGTGGCCTCAGCCTGGCGTGCGAGGCCGCGGCCGTGGGAGACGGGGGCAGGGGCGGGCGGGCGGGATGTTGGGGTGCGGGAGGAGCAGCCCCGCTTCCCTTCGTGGTCATTTTTCCCTTTCTCATTTTTTTTCCGTTTTTGAGTGTTTTATTTTTCTAAGTTTTTTTTTTATTTTGCATAGAAGAACTGGGGTGCAGGCCAGAGGTGCGGGGGTGAGAGGATTCCCCAGAGACAGAGTGGGGAGCAGAACAGGCGGATCCACTGAAATCCACTGCTGAGGGGAGCAGGGGGGGACGGGAGAGGTCTGCTGCGCCCTGTGGGAAGCGCCCTGGCCGGGGCTCGAACTCAGGCCGCGGCGGTGACAGCTGGGCCTCAGCCCCGAGGCCGCGGGAGGCCCTGGCTTTGAGTGGTTCGGACGCTTGGCCGTGAGGACCGAGGCCCAGACCTTTGCTCGCGTGGAAGGCCGCGTTCTGCCTGCAGAGGAGCTCGCCGGTCTCTAGGCCTCGGCGGTGGAGGGCCCTGGGGGGCAGCATGGGCGGAGGGGCCTGTGCTCCTCTGGTCAGGGCAGCGGCCACACTGGCCCCTGGGGTCGCCTCCCCCGCGTGCTGTTTGGGGCCGGCCTCCTGCTGCCCACCCCGGCCCAGCCTGCTGCGGACGGACCAGCTTTCCCCGAGGGGACAGGCGTTTCTCCCGCCCCGGGAGGGGCCGCTCCTGGGGGGTCCTGGTCCTCAGTCAGCCTGTTGCCTGGACGTTCCCCTACAGGCGGCTCCCAGGACGCAGGTTCCTGCTCCTCTGGCCCCGTGCGGCTGAGAGGGGGACTCAACAGGGCCACGGAGCGAGGGGCTGCGCCCGGGGGTCAGCTCCCATGGAGGGCGCCCAAAGCCAGAGACTGGGGGCTCGGCCTTTCAGGAGGCCTCGGGCCTGTTCGGCTTCTCAGCTGGGGACGTCTTGGGGCGGGCGATGAATCACCGGAAGGAACTGAGAATGTTCGTCATGTCTCCAGCGGGAAGTGCGGTTCGGTGCCGGTCCGGTCCGACCCGTGCTCCTGCCGGCGGGGCTATGGCTCCGCCTCCTTGGGGCGGCCGCGGCCTGGCCTGGCCTCTGCCTGGGCCTCTGGCCTCTGCCTGGGTGTGCCTGCTGCGGGTCTCAGCCCTCTCAGACCTGACCCGGGGCCCCCGCGCCTCCCGAGCGCCCCTGGGGTGAGGCGGCCCCTTGTTCCTGTCGCCCTGGGGGGACGCCCTCAGCTCGTAGGGTCACCTGTTTGGACGTTTGGGCGTTTTGAGTCTCAGAGCTGCGGCTGTGGTTTAGGCAGGAGACCAGGCCCCGGCAGCCCCACCTCAAGTGCACCCCACGGCTCCCAGAGAACCACAGTCGCCTGGGGGCGGCCTGGCCTGGCCCTTCTAGGGGCTGAGGTGGCCTTGGGGTGCGGGGTGGGGGGGAGGCCCTGACCGGCTCCCCTGTCCACCCAGACCAGCGTGGTCAACTACAACGACCAGCGGCCGGCGGCCGAGAGGAGCGCACAGCTGTTCTTCGTGGTCTTTGAGTGGAAAGATCCGTTCATCCAGAAAGTCCAGGATGTGAGTGTGGGCCGAGGAGACGCGCCGGGCGGGCAGGGCTGGGACGGCTCGCGTGCGTCATGGCGGTGACGTCAGGCGTGGGCGGGCCAGACTGCCCTCGCACTGTCCTGTTCTGGCGTCCAGCAGAGGCCGCGGCACCGCTGCTTCTGCGCGGGGTCTCGTTACCGCAGCGGGGGCGGACGAGTGCAGGGGCTCCCGGCGGCCCCGGGCTGACCCTGCCCAGTGGGCCCAGGGGCGGGATGGCTGACCTCCAGTGCTGGCCCCGGGGCACTGGCCGGCGCTGGAGCCCCACAGGTCTGCACCCAGGGGGCCCAGGCTGTGCTGAGGCTCTGAAGTCAGACGTGCGGGCACAGGCCGCCACTTCTGCGCCCGCCGAGGCTGAGACGCCGGTGCCGGCCGCGCCTGCCCTCAATGGCCTGCGCGGCGGGACCCTCAGGCCGTCCTGCAGCTGGGGCCTTGGCTCACCCTGGGACTCGGAATCGGGGGAGCGAGCCTTGGGGTGGGTCTCTGTGGAATTCCATGGTTTGCTGAGGGTCAGCTGCCAGAGGAGGGGACCCCGAGGGGGGCACCGGCAGCCAGTCTGGAGGTGAGGGTGGGAGGGGTGAGCCAGCTGGCGAGGGGGAGGGGCGCGGGCCGGGGGCCGCCCTCGCGGATGGGGCAGTCGCGGGAAGTTTGCCCCAAGCAAGGCCGCTTGTGGCCTGCGGATGAGCTCAGCACGGCCCGGCCCCTTTCCTCGCAGAGGCCCGTGGGGAGGGCCCTGCTTGTCTCCCCGCTGGGCTGTGGGCGCGTGGGGGGCGTCCGAATGAAGCGCAGTTAGGTAAGTCTGGGGGGTTCTTGACAGTAACCCCGGGGCAACCCAAAAGACAAAACCGAGCCCCAAAACCCTGGTGTGCGTTCCAGATCATCACGGCCAACCCCTGGAACACCATCGCGCTCCTCTGCGGGGCCTTCCTGGCGCTGTTCAAGGCCGCCGAGTTCGCCAAGCTCAGCGTGAAGTGGATGATTAAGATCCGGAAGCGGTACCTGAAGAAGCGGGGCCAGGCCGCCAACCACGTCAGCTGACGCGGCCGCGCCCCTGGACCGCGCTCCGGCCGCGCACGCCCCGAGCACCCCAGGGCCCGGCCCGCCCGCTGCCCCCGAGCCCGGCCCGGCCGGCTGCGGCCCTGGACGACGTCGCGTTATTTAAGTATCTAAATTATTCACGAGCCCCGGAGCGGCTGTCGGCGCCGAGCGTGGCATGTGGGACACGGCCTGGCCCGGCGAGCTCTCTGCGTCTGTGCCTTGTCGCTCGGGCCGGGGTAGGCGGCCGCGGGCAGGGAAGGCTCGGCCCTCCCCTTCGGCCAAGTAGACAGAGGGCTCTGTCCCCCCCGGGCCCGGACACGAGAGGGCGAGCCCCGCAGCCCCGCAGCCGCCTTCGTTCAGCTTCTGTGGCTGAACAGTGCAGGAGACTTTCAAGCGCGCAGGACCTCCCGTTTCTCGCTGAGGGCCCGGGGCCTGGCTGGAGATGTGCTGACGCAGCGAGGCCCGGGCACCAGCCGCAGCCACAGCCGGGGCGCCGGAGACCCCGTGGGCGGCAGCGTGGGCGGCCCCGAGCACGCGGGGACCTGCAGGCAGAGGGCCTGCGCGAGTGCCGAGGCACCGAGCCGCTGCCCAGGTAGGTGCCCGCGACCTGCGAGCAGGCTGCGGGGTCCTGGGCCCGCGTTAGGCCGGGGCAGCTCCGGGGTGACCCTCGGCCCGCCAGGCCGGGTCTTTCCACGGCAGCGCTGGTGGCTCCCCGCGCAGGACGGGGGCAGCGCTCCCCGGGACCCCGCAGGTGTGTGGTGAGGAGGGTGGTGCAGGCGGCAGGGGGAGAGTGAGCGGATGGCCTCCCCGGGGGTGCCCCGACTCTCCCGCCACCTCCCAGCCCCAGAGGGTGCTTCATCCGGCCCGCGAGGCTTGTCCTGCTGCGCCTGCTCCCCCGGAGCCGCCACCGGGGCCTGCGGCAGAGCCAGCGCATGGGCGGCCCAGGGCTCAGGGCGCCGCCGGCCCGCTCTCCCGAGCCCAGGCTAGGCGCTGGCCGCCCCCGCCGCGAGGGTCTCCGCCGGGCGCCGCCGCGTCGGGACGGGCTTCTGGAAAGGAGCGAGACCACGTAAGGCAAATACAAACGTACTTTATTAAAGGCCGCGCCACCCGCGACGGTCTTCGGTACAAAAGTTTCCACGCGGCCGCGCGCGCGGACTGGAATGAGCCTGACGAGGCGGCCCGCGAGCCCCCCTGGCCGGCGGGCCCCCGCGGGGTGGTCGGCGGGCAGCGGGCAGCGGGCGGAATGCACCAAGGCGGGCGGGGCTCGTCACTCAGTGGCGCGGGAGGGGGCGTCCAGGGGGACAATGAAAAAGTTTGGTTTACTTTCCCAGCCTTTATTTCTGTATTTGTGCTTTAAAGAGCCTGGAGATTTGAGTGTGTGGCTCAAACCCCAGAGTATGGCAACACCGCGCTAACGGGGACCCGTGGAATCTGGGGAGACCGAGGGAACGGTGAGGGCTCACCCCTAGCTTGGTTTCAGGAACGGCTCTTCCTGGGATGTAACTAAGGTCTGCAGCATGTGAAAGCACATTATAAAAGGGAAAATGGACAGAGCGGCTACTCTACGTGCAACACAACCAAAGAATTCAAGTCAAAACGCTCCCCACTCCCGTATCCCCTCACTCCAGATGACGAAGTTCGTTTCTGTGCAACTCCAGAAGTGACACAACAAATCAGTGATTAGACCGGGGTTACGACGCACTGCGGCGGGCGCAGCCAGGCTGAGTTTAGTCCAAGGTGCCATTGACAATCGCCAGGAAAGAAAATTGGCCTTTTAATTCTACTGATGAGATTTGTCCCAAGTTTCTCTTGTCCCAAGTAATTCTACTGATGAGATTTGTTACACGTTTCCAAAAAGTGTCCAAAACGCCACCATCCGCGGGGCGGGCCTTAGTCGGCGCTGGTGCTGCTGAGGAGGCCATGCGTGCTGTACCCGCTGTTCTGCTTTTCTAGGGCTTTCTTCAGCTTTAGCTCCTCTAACTTTTTCCACAGTTCTTCACGCTCCAATTCCTTCTTTTTCTCCCTGTGGATAAAACAAAATGTCAGCGGTCAGACACTCTCAGAAGCTGGAGAAACGCGCCATTGTCTGGCGCTGTGCCCACATTTACTCAGCCCTGACCAGGCTCCAGGGCTGGCTCCTGCGCCATCTGTCCGCTGTGCCCACGACGCCCGCGGCCTCCAGCCTGACCGTGGGTCCTGTGTGCCACCCCCGCGCCCAGCTGTGGCCCGCGGCCAGGCTGCGTCCACACCCGCCATGTCTCACGTCAGCTGGAGACGGAAGCTGGAATAATAGCCCTTCGCAACCAGCCAAGTTTTTTACATATTCAATTCATTTCAGTTCTAAGGAAAACAGTTTTCCTTGCACCAAATTCTCCTGAAGGGCCGTATGAACATGGGCTGAAGTTCTGCAGTTACTGTGATTTAAGGCGCAGAGGCGCTGACTCAGATGAGACAGAAAGGCTGTTCCTGGAGAACGTGGCGAAGGTGACGTGGGTCTCGCGTGTGCCCTCTTCCCTGGAGCTTCCTGGCGCTGAAGCCCTGCCCTGCCCGAGCTGCCGCGTGAAGAAACGACGACGCGTCGCTGAGGCGGCCCGAGGCCTGGACAATCTCCCCTCCACTGTGCACCGAAAACCGCGAGACTTCACTGAAACAGGTCGGTCTGAACACGTGAAGCGGACACTGCTTGCTCCGGGGAGTTGCCCCAGGGACTCGGGGACAGGGAAGGAGACACTTGAGAGCGCCAGAGGCGGGGGGGAGAGGCCCGTGGGAGGTGACCGTGGCGGCCTGTGTCTGGACTTGGGTTTCGACTTTTCCTTCCAGACTTGCCCACCTCTTGGGCCCGGCCGGAAGGTGCCTTCAAGCGGCTCCTCCTGGCCGGGCACAGAAATCCCAGCTGCGTCCCCCTGGGTGAAACAGCAGCCGAGGAGCAGACTGTCCTGCGTGAGCTGCCCCGGGCACGCCTCCGTCTGGAGGAGCAGGGCTGTGCTAACAGAGCGGGCAGGGCACGTCCGTCCTGGACTTCGGGCCTTCCCCAGGACTGTGCCTGCTCTCCTGGGACCCGCACACCGCTGCCTGGTTCTCGTCTCTGGGCCTTGGAGGCGCCATTTCATTGTTCAATTTGTCTCTTCTTGCTTAGAGGCAATTAAATGCCAACTTCTCCGCCCAGAGAAACAGCAGCCAGCTGAAGCACCCCACTCCTAGGCTCTGCCTGCACCGTCCGGACCCGCCTGCCGGTTCCGGGACTGGTATGGGGGTGACCACACCCTGCAGGGCAGGTAGGGACAGCTCTACGCCCCACTGCAGCCGGAAGCAGTTACGGAAGATGGACCGCCTCCCTTCGACACCCCCAGAAGACTGGGGGCTGGGTGTGGCCGGGGGCCGTGGGGGGTGGTGATGGAAGTTGAGAGTAGAAAAGCTGGTAGGACTCCCAAGGGCCGACACCAGAGTCGGGGTACAGAGGACGAATGGGCCTTACACTAAACCCGGCTGTGGACGTTTCCAGGACGTGAGGGGGGTCGGAAAGCGATCGCTCCCAGCCGACCCCAGGGGTGCTTTCATCACAGAGCAGCCCCCGCTCTGGCACAAGGCGGCCCCGTCCCCGCCGTGTCCCCTTCCTTGTCCCCTTGTCCTTCACAAACGTGCCACGTGCTGATGAAGAGCGAACGTCAGCTTTTCCCAACAAGAGGTATGTGAGGGGCCCCAAACGCTTGCGTGTCCTGGGGGGTGGGGTGGTTTGCTCTGCCCTGCCCTGCGGCACAGGCACCGCTGCGCTCCTGGGCGCGCGGCGCGGTGCTGACTCAAACTGCCCCCTTCACACGCGCCTCTTCAGCGCCCGCTGTAGCGCCCGTGGGCACAAGGACAAGCGAGACCCACTGCCGGCTGTGCGGGAGCCCCCAGACCGACGACAGCCCGGGCTCGGCCCGAGCGCGCCTGAGGCCGCCAAGCCCGCCGGCCGTCGGGCCGTGTGGCCGCCGCCAGCACTGAGCGAGAGCCCCGGCGCACGCACCTTTGGCGCTCCGCTTTGTACGAGCTGGTGAGGTCGTCGAAGAGCTTGCCGTCCATCTCCATGAGCGTCTTCAGCACGTTGTACACCAGCGCCACGATGGTCCTGCAACAGAGGCCCGGCCGGTCACCGCACGAGAGGCCAAGCTGAGGCGCCGAGGTGGCGGCGGGGGGCTGACCCGCAGGCACACGTGACCGTCAGGAAACACGTGTCCCCTCCGCTGCCCCACAGCCCCGGCCTCCAGCCCCGGGCAGGCAGAGGAGCCCGCTGGCCTGAGGGGAGCCGGAGAGCAGGGCGGGACTCTGCGAGAGGCCGCCTCCCCACAGGCCCCTGCAAGGGAGCTCCTGAGCCACCCTCAGTGGGCCAAACCCACCTCAGGGCTCCCCGCCGTTGAAGGGACGCTGAACCTTGGGCCCAGCCCGAGTCTGTGACTCAGTAGATCGAGGGACGAGCTGAGAAGACACTTACTGATTCCAGTGCTCTTTGGAAATTTTGTACAAACTGGCAAACATAATTGGCAGGATTTTATCAATATTCTCCTCAATCAAGCTAAGAATATATTCATTATTCCAGAAGTACAAGGCTCTCTCCGCAACCTGGAAAGGACGGAAACGTGAGGGCCGGAGCGCAGAGGGCCGAGGGGAAGCGACCGCCCCGAAGCCTGTACCTGGAAGTGGGAGCTGGACACGCACTTGGAGATCCGCTTGAAGAGGGGCTCTTCGATTTTTTTGAATTGTGTTGGTTCGATGACATCTAAGATTTCTTCAATTTCTCCTAAAAACATCACCTAGGTCAAAAAACATTCCTTTTAGGAAAGGTGAGTTTACGAGGTGACTCTACAGCCGGGCAGGGGCAGGGGCTGCGCCGCACTGGGGAGGGGGGGAGAGGGGGGAAGATGAGGGATGAGGGGGTGGGG